>JAJPUD010000029.1:700062-761611 GCA_023553655.1 Myrmecobius fasciatus
CTCTCTCTCTCTCTCTCTCTCACTCACACACAGACCCTTTACTGTCTTCTCCAGTGAGTTTACATGCCATCATCTTACATTATTTTTACAATATTTGTGAACAGCCCTCTGCAATCCTCATTTCTTAGCTTTAGTTTTTATTCTCATTGTACAATGTCTTTTAAGTTCAGAGTGTAAACTTTCCCATCCTCCCTTGCTGTTGAATGTCTTGTACCTCTGATATTTCTTCTTCTTATCTTTGATTACTTTCTTCAGTTCCTCATTCATCTGCAGTGGTCCTTTTCTGCACCTCATGTACTTACTGCTATATGGCTCGCATAACCCTTGAATGTACAGTAATTGCTTCTGAACACTTTCCATTTCTTTCTGGAGTTCTTTTTGCTTCCCATTTTATACGTTTAACCCACTGGATTGTACTCAACATGTTCCTTCTTCCAAATTGGTTTTCCTTCTTTTGAAATTAATTTTGTTCAATCATTAAAATTGTTTGAAACACCTGTATCATGCCATCTGTACAGCTCAAAAACTAATATATATGTTCCTTCCTTAGTTCTCTTTTTTATACAAGGAAACAATCTGTTCAATTTCCCCCAACCAAACTGCAGTTGGGCTCTTTATTTCTTGTGTAATAAAATCTCATTAATTCAGGTGCCACTAATTTGGGATTCTTGATAACTGACCAGAGATAGACCGATGTTTACCTTGGTATTACCCTTGAAAAGAGGCTTTGCTAAGTAAATCTAGAATGTAAACAAGACAGAGAGGGCATATTTAAACAAGTTAAGTGAACAAATTATTTTCATATTCTTTAATACCATTTATTTGTATATAAGCAATGAATATACCAACTATAAATGAGTCATCTATTCATAAAAGAAGGCTCAGTAGGACCTCTGCTGGAGAGTGAGCTCACATAAGAGATTATATTGAAAAGAAGTACAATAAAACAAAATTTTCAGATACTCTGAATGTAATCATTCATTTATTCATTCCACCAGACCTTCCTTTTAGTTTTAATTAAGAAGGGTTTGTTTTATTTGTCTTTCTGTGGAAATTTGGAGATCTCTTAGTGTCCTTTATTGTAATTAGTTTTTATTGTTTCCTGATTTTGTTCTGATCTAGTCATTTTTAAAATTTACATCAAAATTTTCTTATCCATTGTTTTCCCTTTTACCTCTTAGTTTCAGCATCCTTGATTCTTTATTCTTTAACTTCACCATTTCCATAAGTTTAAAAGCCATAATCTAGAATGTTATAACTTTGAAAGTCAGTGTCATTTGAATAGCAATTTTTTTCTTACACATAGACCTACTAAACTATTTTGCTGCCTCATTGATTACTTATTCATATAATTATGTCTGTTCTTTCCAGTGAAATCGATGAAGTTTCAGTATATTCAATAATATAATAAAAATATGAGGGTGGAAGTATCCATTCATATTTGGCCTTTCATGGGGCTGGAACATAAAAATAAACATTAGCCTGATGACATACTAAAGAAGGAAGAGAAACCAAGAGTTGTCTCCAACAAGAAAATAAAACAAAGAAAAGATGAGGCATTGCACAGTTAGATCTAGAAAGGACCTTAAAATTCAGTTAGTCCAACATATATGAATTTATGAATTTATATATGAGTAGACTGTGTCTTGAGGAAGTTAAATAAATTACCAAAGATCACACACAGACTCAAACCCATGCCTTCTGACACCAGAGTTTACATTCATTCTTCTGTACAATCTTACTAAGAATCATTATTCAGAATTACAGAGAAAGCTACAGTAATGAGTTTGCTATGTTTCCCCAGGCAAGGCAAAGTACTTAGTTCAACCAATTCATATTATTTGGAGCAAAAAACCCTACTGCAATATTAAGGAAAAGAGTTCTTAAAAAAAAAAAGACAATTTCAGTTTTGCTTTTCAGATTTCAAGCTACCTTTTACTGAACTTAGTAGTCCACACTAAGATATATTGAGTTAGCAAAGCTTTATTTCTTAGGTCTGATAATTTCTCATTTGCCACTATTGAAATTTATTGTCCTATGATATTTTTTTCTTCCTTCAGAGAGTTGCTACATCTAAATATAAGACCTTTAAGTCAAATAGGAATCTCCCAAGCTTCTCTTTTTTGTCTCAAATCTTTACATATTAAACTGGGCATTTAAAATTGTTAGGTAGGAAAACTATAGATGAGTTGCCCAAGTAGTCTTCTCCCATTGTTTTTTAAGTGGTAGGGAAAGTTTTGTACAAATTGATATCCTTTCTGGGTGAGGATATTTATTTTAATCTAGTCTCTTATAGTTTTCTACAATGTTTTAGGGAAAATTAAATCACCTTTGAGAACTGAATTCCCAGGATGAAATTACATATTACAATGGCTGTGCTATGTTGCATTCATTTTGCTAAAAATGAATGTATCTGTTGAGATTTATTTTCAAATGGCTTATGCCTTCAGAATCCAAGTCTTAAAGGTTCACACTGTATAGTAATACTTCAGTAAGATACATCATGCTAGACTGCTGGATCTCATTTATAAGCTACTCTCACCTTTTGCTTCGTGCTGTAATAAACGTTCTTGCCTGCAAGATTTTAGATGAGATATTGTGCTTCCCCTCTTATCCTCCTTTCAACCTGGTGCCCTATAAGAAGGGTGTTTCTTTTTCTTGGCCTTTAAAGGGAGAAACCTCACTTGACTCATTTTTCCAAAGCAGATCTTTTAATGTATTTGGAATTACTTTCTGAATACTGTCTCTTATGTTATTGAGTTGTTTTGTTATATAAGAAATAGAAAATAAGAAAAACCACTTAGATGACTGCTTTTTCTGAGGGAAAAAATGCAACTTCAATTCAATCAAAAATGTTTTTCTCAGGTTTCCATATCTTTCAGCCTTTTGATGTCCAAACAACTTAGGCAACAATTGAGAAAAAAATTAAGTTTAAGTAAGTATGCATAGGAAAGCATGCTCCCAAGTAAAATGTCTAAAAGTAAAAACTCAATTCTCCAAATCCCACTTTTACCTGAAATACTTTTCAGAAATTAAATGTGTACCTGACTCCCCTTGTTTATCTAAGATGTTGCTAATATGATTCTATTTTAAAAAGGGGCAGGCATTTGTACCCAGAGAGAGGACTGTGGGAACTGTGTGGCCCACAATATAGTATTTTTGTTTTTTATTATTGTTTGTTTGCATTTTGTTTTCTTTTTCATTTGTTTCCCTTTTTGATATGATATTTCTTGTGCAGCATGATAATTGTGAAAATATGTATAGAAGAATTGAACATGTTTAACATATACTGAATTACTTGCCATCTAGAGGAGGAGGTGAGGGAAAGGGTGGGAAAAAATTTGGAACATAAGGTTTTGCAAGAGTGAATGTTGAAAATTATCCATGTATATGTTTTGAAAATAAAAAGTTTTAATGAAAAAAGAAATATAAACACTCTCCCAAAAGGGGGGGTGGGGCACAAACATACTTTTTTTGTTCTTATGAAAGTCTTTTCCCACTGGCCAAAGAGAACAATTGCTCTCCAACAGTTACTACCAATGTATGTAAAGATATTAAATGCAAACTTCCCAATTGAAACATTATTTGGTGCTTCCCAGCTTCCCTTGTAGTACCCAAGGCAGGAGGCTATATGAGAGTCAGGAAACCTAGGCACTTATCCAGCCTCCACCACTTAAGAAGTGTGCTACTTTTGGCATATTTTATTGCTCTGTGTTTGATTCTTTATTTGTACAATGAAGGAGTTGGGCTTTATGAACTCTAAGGTCCATCTTTCACCCTCCTCCCATCCTCCCTGCCCCAACAAGCTCAAACACAGTATGATTATCCAGAGAACCTTTAGATATCTGAGTTAGGGTCTTGTAACAGGTGCAGTGGTTATGAGTGGCCATAAAAGGCCCATAATATTTACAGGGTCATAGATGGAGTGGTTCACAGAATCACAAAATCCAGGAAGCTCAGAATTGGAAAGGACCTCAGAGGCTGTTCAGTGATCCTAAACTAAAATTTTCCCCCTAGGAGTCATTTGAGCAAAAATCTTTTCCACCACTTCCCTGATAAGTGATTATTTAGCCTCTACTAAAAGACTTCTTGTTATGGGAAGCTCACTACTTTATAAGATGGCTCGTTTTATTTTTTGAGAATTCTAATCAGGATGATAGGATCACAAAATGTGAATCTTGAAGAGTTTTTAGAGATCATCTAGTTAGTTTGGTCCCCACATTTTACAGATGAAAAGATTCAGAGAGAGAACAAAGAGAAATCATTTGTTCAAGGTCACAGAAATAGGACTGAGATTTGGACATAAGTCCTCTGTTCCCAACCCTCGTGCTCTTTCTACCATACCTTAACATTTAGAAAATTTTTTAGACTCTAAGAATCCCTTTAAAATTTTGACTTAATGATTTCTAGCATTTTCAACTAGGCCCAAGCAAA
The DNA here is from genome assembly GCA_023553655.1 of Myrmecobius fasciatus. Classification (NCBI taxonomy): domain Eukaryota; kingdom Metazoa; phylum Chordata; class Mammalia; order Dasyuromorphia; family Myrmecobiidae; genus Myrmecobius; species Myrmecobius fasciatus. The sequence continues at coordinate 704,497 of JAJPUD010000029.1, forward strand.
ACAAATCCAATCCTTCTTCCCCATCATAGCCCTTTAAATACTTGAAGTTGGCTATTATGTCCTATACCAACTCTTTTTTTCAAGACCAAACATCCCACTTTTCCCTCAAAGATTCTTTCTACCACACAATAACTATAACAGCAAGCATTCATATTTGGGATTTCCTAGTAGATTAAACCATTTATGTGGGGAGATAGTTTTAAAAGTTAACCTGACATTAACATGAAAGAGTTTTGCTCTCTAGTTGGAGAGTACATCCAGGTTAGGTTGGGAGATCTCCCCTAACTTGAAAAGCTGATTGGAGCAAATTATACAGCCTGGAAGACTAAAGAAGGTGTTATTAGCTCTCCTGATTAGTGAGTCCCTGCTGAGATTGTCATTTTTTGAGGAGCCTCATCCATGTTCACTCCAAGCTCAACTCACTCTCTGGCCTATTACTTGGCAGCCTTGTTGTGGGCTCATTGTCCCCTCCACTTACCCTGCTTTTCAACTCCTTGTTACTGAACACAAGTTTTGTCTTTTCTAGTATTTGTATACTCAGTGCTTAGTGTGGTGCCTGCCATGCATATTGTAAGTGCTTAATATATGACATAACCTAGCTAGCTACGAAGTTCTAAGGTCTGCAAAGTCAGCTTAAGAAGCACAAGGTGTTTTTTTAATCATTATTGCTGATTGAAGGTAAGAGCTTCAAATAAGTGAGGTAGATTTGTGAACTAAAAGGCTAGTTGAGAAAACAACTTTGAAGTGGGATTTAGATTGCTATATCACAGATTAAAAAAATAAGAATAATATGCTATTGTCCAGGAGAGAAATATAGTCAATAAGAGCCTGTAAATCTAATTGAAAAGACTTTAAGCTAAAAAAAGGAGCATGAGAGAGAAAATTGACTATGAATATTTACCAAGTGAGATACCACAGAGGGTATCTAGCTACAATATATGATGAATACAAATAGAATACTCCAGTAATCTACAGACAAAAATTCAAGAAAGGAACCAGAAATAAAATTCATAGGCTCAGTTATCAATAGACAAATGTATTATGGGCTAATAAGTAAGTAAACTAGAGATATAAATTCAGGAAAGAAAATTTGATGTTATTAGCATCACTGAGACTTGGAGGGATAGCATCGATAACCAAAATATGACTCTGGAAAAATGTGATCAAAATTTGTGATTTCATCAGTAGAATAAAACTCTGATCTAGGAATTCCCTGTACTATGATGTCAACTACTCATTTTAGGTAGAAATGACTAAATGGAGGATAGAGCCATAATTATGGCAGAGAGTTTCAGTACCTCAGGATATTGAGTCAGAAGGTACCAATTGCTCCTGTAGTCCTTCAATAACAAAACATGGCCTCTACTTAGGAAGAATTATTAATTAAAATAGGAAGCTACAAGATGTCTTGTTAGATGTGCTTCTTCTCCCTTGTCCTAATCTCTTTCTTCTCTCTCCACATGGTGATCTCCCTAAAAAGCAGCCTCATGCTGTTGTCTCACACTATCCTTTTAACTGAGATGGTGTTTCATGTCGCTTTTTTTCCAGCACAATCTGTAGAACTTGCCCCAGGTGCAAAAATTCCTAGTTGCTTTGCTGGAGGGCATCCAGCAGAGGCTGTCAGGATTGTAAAAGGCCTTCCTTGAGCTCATTTCATAGGAACACAGGTTGAAGGAACTGCAGCAGGTTAGCCTGGAGAAGAGATGACTTATGGGATGCATTATATCTGTGTTTAAATATTTGGAGGGTTATGATTTCTAAGAGGGAGAATGTGTTCCTTTTCATAAGAGGTCCTCAAAGTCTGGGTAACCACCTACAACACATTGCAATACAGGACACATGTTAATTAAAAGTCTATCACATAACAGGAATTGTGCTAAGGGCTAGAGATACACATAAAAAAAAGAAAAAACAGTTTTTGCCCACAAAGAGTTTACAGTCTAATGGGGGAAGACAATATATAAAAAGAAAAGGAAAAGGAAAGCAGAGGTAACTGACTCAGTGCCTTAACAGTGGAACTGAAACCAAGCAGAGCAGCTGGTATGAAATGTATATTATCAGTGATATTAGATAGAAAGATTCTGAGGTGATTTGGCTATTCTATAAATGACTATTCACTTTAGTCTGGGAGAGATGATTTAGAAGCAGCAATTATATCACATAATAAAAAGGACAAGATAAAGTTAATATCAAGAATAATATTTCATGATACTGAAACGGAAATATGCTGAGTATGTTTTGAGTGAGTCTGTTCAGTGATACCAAGACAAACTAAACAACCTCCTTAGATTAATTCCTAGATTGTTTTTGGTTCCTCTGATTTGGATGGACTTTGGGAGGTCCCTAATATACTCCTTTCAAACTGTCACACCCATGGAAATCAGAGTAGTATTTATTACCTAAGTGACTTTGAGTATGGAACTCAGTTTCTTCTTCTGTAAAATGAGGCAGACTAGATTGTTTCTGAGATCCTTTCAAGTTTTAGATCTATGATTCTATTCTCAAAAACTTCAGGATTATCAAATTTAGAATTAGAAGGAAATTTGGAGATCAAGTCCAATCCTCTGCCTTTACAAAGAAGGAATAGGTTCTCCAAAAAGTGATAAAATAAAATTTTAATTGTAGATGGGAGCACTGGACTTAAAATCAAAAAGTGTCAGGTTAAAATCCTCCTTAAACACTTACTAAACTGTGTAACTATGCAGATGCAGCTTGGCCTCGACTCAGTTTCCTCATCTGCAAAATGGGGATAATAGCACTCCCTTCATAGATTTGTGAAGATCAAATGAAATAATTGTGTAAAGTTCTTTAAAAACTAAATGCTATACAAGCAATGCAAGAGCCATACAAACTCCTAAATACAAGAAAAGCATTTAAAACAACTTGGCATCTTTTGTTACATTTATATGCATGTGTATATGTGTGTCAATAGCTGAGTAATAACCTCTAATAAATTATAGTTTTTCCCTCAAATGTAAATCATGGGGGGAAAAGAAATGATCTTTTTCATTCTCTTGGCCCTAATGAAGTAGAAATGGAAAATGTTGAGAAGTACTTGCAAACTCTAGGTCCTCTTAAAACTCAAACTTCAAAACAAACTAACCCATTCTCAGAATGACCCCTTAGAGACTAGTTGACTTCTAAGGATCTTTCAAGTTCTAACATTCTCTAAGTACATATAAGCTTCCATAAAAGAGAAAACAATTTCTATTGAAATCCTGTTATTACATAGTTCCATTATTAGGAGACCTTTGCCTTTGCTGTGAAGTAGTCAGAGTTCATCTTCAAGGTTTCTTTCTTCCATCTTTATATAATAACTCTTTGCCACCTTTCAGGATTTCCTTACTCCCAGATGCCCAGGAAATGTGATCTGAAAAATTTGTTCACACTAAGATGTTAGCAAATATATGTTATCCTTCCCAGGAGGTTTGCTACTTAAAGGAGGATCTTAATGCCCAACACAAAGGCATTCATTGCTAAAAATGAAATTGCAAAATCACTGAAAAAGCCTTGAATCCCCAAGGATTCAGAAAACTTGAGTATAGTCCTGCTTCAGTTGCTAACTAGATAGCCTTGTATGTACATCTGGACAAGCCTCTTCTCTAGACTTCCTTTTTTTCATCTATAAAAACAGGGAGGGGACTATATTTTTCAAAGATTTCTTGTGTCTCTCATATTCTATCATTACTTGAATTTTTCAGGCATTAGAATGGAAGATGTGTTGATTAAAAAAGTTTGAAATTCATAGTTTCTGTGTAATTGCATAATTGTTAATAAAGTTAGCACATTATTAATAAAAGGATGATCATTTAGCAGCCTATCTCTTAGACCAAAGACAATCATAGTGATGGGTTCACAGTTTGTGTGCCTTATGAAAACTAGATGTTTCCCAAGGTGGGAATCAACTCTGATTGCTTAATAATTAAACAAAGAAGGAATATTACCATGAGTGGTGGAAAGTAAGATCATGTCACTCTTGGACAAACTATCACTCTACCCAGATCATTCTCAGCCTTGAGCAATCCATTCAAAAATTTTATGCCCTACTCAAGCCTGAGCAGAACACAAAAGCTAATGGAGTCTTAGTCATTCCTTAACAGCAATGTCCTTCAAGAGTTTGAGCTTTTAAAAATCAGGATTTTAGAAAAGGGGGAAACTCTTGCTCCCTGCAAATCATTAGCTATTTATAACCATTTCTTTCAAAAATATTTTTGATTCAGTAATCCTGAAATGACATATTATAGCAGCATACACCACTTACTTGAGCATAAAATCTGTAAACATCTGGGCAAATCTCACCTTATAATACAAATCCGTTTTTTTCCCACAATGTAACAAATCTAGACAGTAAGCTTATTTCAATAGCTTATATAATAGAAATTAAACAATATTTATGGAACAACTAAATAAGTAGATGATTGCATGTTTAATAATTTATAATCTTTTTGAGGGTTGAAATTTTCATTTTTTTTGTCTTTGTACTGTGTGACCCTGGGCAAGTCACTTAATCCCAATTGCTTCAGCAATAATAATAATAAATAGCAGTATATTTAAAATATATCTATCTTTCTTTAAAATTGGAAATGATATACACAGCAACAGCAATATTACATGATGATCAATTCTGATGGACGTGGCTCTCTGTAACAAAGAATTGTCTCAAACCAGTTCCAATTGTTCACTGAAGAAGACCGTATACACCGAGAGAGAGGGATATGAAATATGGACCACAACATAACATTTTCATGCTCTCTATTGAGGTTTGCTTGCATTGTGTTTCCTTTCTCTGATTTTCTTTTTTTTCCTTGTAGATAGGATTTTTCTAGCACAATTTGTCAAGTATTTCAACATTATTAACATGTAGTGGACTTCCTGCCATCTAGGGGAGGGGAAGGGACTGGGGGTAAAATTTGTAATGGAAAGCTTTGTAAAGATCAATGCTGGGGAACTACCCATACATATGTTATACACATAAAAAGCTTTAATTTAAAAAATTGGAAATGAAAATAAAATTAAATCTCACAGATCACATGGTATAAAAATATAAAATCTATATCAATGTTCCATTCACTTCCTCTACTCCCAAATCCCTGTCTACAGTTGCATTTCTTTCTTTCTCATAAGCTAATTTCCCCTTTTAGTTATCTCAATTTATATAACTCAGAATCATATTCCTATGTAGTTTTTTAAAAAGTTTGGTTAATATATTTTTATGGGTCATTTTCTTCTTCTTTTTTTAAATTAAAGCTTTTTAATTGCAAAACATATGTATGGGTAATTCTTCAACATTGACCCTTACAAAGCTTTCTGTTACAAATTTTTCCTTTCTACTCCCCATCCCTCCCCTAGATGTCAGGAAGTCCACTACATTTTAATTATGTTAAAATACTTGACAAATCGAATATATGTATGCATATTTCCACACTTATCATTGTTGTGCAAGAAAAATCATATCTACAAGAAAAAAGATGTGAGAAAGGAAACACAATGCAAGCAAACATCAATACAGAGCATGAAAATGTTATGTTGTGGTCCACATTTCATATTCCTCTCTCTGGGTGTATATGGCTTTCTTCACTGAACAATTGGAACTGGTTTGAAACATTTCATTGTTGCAGAGAGCCATGTCCATCAGAATTGATCATCATATAGTATTGTTGTTGCCATGTATAATGATCTCGTGGTTCTGCTCATTTCACTCAGCATCAATTCATGCAAGTCTCTCCAGGCCTCTCTGAAATCGTCCTGCTGGTCGTTTCTCACAGAACAATAATATTCCATAACATTCATATACCATAATTTATTTAACTATCCTCCAATTGATGGGCATCCCTTCAGTTTCCAGTTTCTAGCCACTACAAAAAGGGCTCTATTATGGGTCATTTTCTAATATATACCTCTTCTCAAACTCTCCTTTGTATAAGGGAGATGGGTAAACAGGGCTGTTAAAATTCTCCTCAAAGAAAAGTCTGGGGAACCTACTTATGGAAAAACATAATGACCTTGACCCTTGGTAACTGGTTTCAGTTTGTAAATGTTAGCTGGAAGCTTCTTGAGAGTAATAACTATTTCATTTCTTGTATTTGCCTGGCACATAAGAGGCACATAATAAATGATTAAAGTCTATTTTGTTATCACTTCAATTATTCCATATGTGTTATAGTGCTCTTTTTCTGCATTGTATTGGCATACTATATCTAGAGATTTTTTAAAAAATTATTTCTGAAATGTTAATTGGTTAATTTGTTCTCTAATATTAATAATTCTTAAAAGATGTAGAGCAGGGGAGTTGGACATCCCACAATTTCACTCACAAAAATCACTTCAGCTTGATTTTTCTTAGTTAGACTCTGTTTCAATTGCACAGTTTAAACATAAATAAAAAAAAGATAGTTGAAAAGAAAATGCAAAAGGCCAATAGCCACAATAATTGGCTGCTATTTATTCACTCCAATCTATACAAGAAAAGCAGTTTGGAGACAGATTATACTCTCATGCTAACATGGAGAAACTACTGAAAAGCTATATCAAAACTTTTCAAACAAATATGTAGTAAGGATGGTCAAGGCAAAATCTTCTCCCCTCCAGTTGATGAGATTATAAAATGTGGATACAAATAACAACTCACATTTATATTGTGCTTTAAGGTTTTACAAAATGCTTTCCTTTCAACAATCTTTACAACTCAGAGATTGGTGACTTGTCCAGGGTCATAAAGCTAGTAAATTTCGGAGTTGGGATTTAAATCGAATTTGGCCATTATCAAGAGCAGTACTCCTGCAGGGATACCATTGACTATTTTCCCCAGGATCCTAACAATGTTCCATTTCCCCCTTTATATAAAAGGAAGAATCCATAAATATTATTTGTCCTAAAAATTAAAAACAATAACTTACACTAATCTGTTCTATCATTTTCTCTCAAGATATGAAATCATATTCTTCATTTTTGCCTATAATAATTGCAAACACCATTAGTAACTAAGAGAGACAACTCCTCTAATGGAGACCCAGCTGAGGGGAATAAACAGCCTAAAAGGAACAAATTGCCTTCAACTCAGATCTTGGCAAGTATCAAAAGGAATAACTGACTTTTAAAAGACTGTATTAGTTAATTGATTTTGTCATTGATGCCATATGGTTGGATGAAGGGAGGCCTTCTGGTTTCCCCAGAATAGAAAAAACCCTTGGAATCTGATTCTGACTGATATACTTAGTAACTTTGTGTAACTGATAGTACTTCGATATATGTAACAGTATGTTTTTCAAAGTGATATATGCGTCATCTCACTTGGCCTTGATAAATTATAAAATTGTTTATTACATATTACAATTGATGCACTTATTCTGGGCCTAATCCCCAAACTTGCAAATAAACTGTAAGACTGAGTCTCCTGAGGGGTAAGGGTGAGCTTGGGTCTAGGAGCTTTTTTGTGGATGGCTACTCCGAACACTAACATTGCTTATTCCCACTGGTGTGCTTCCCATTAACAATTAGCCAGCATAGGGTAGCTAGGTGGCTCAGTGGATAGAAAACCAGCCCTGAAGTCAGGAGGACCTGAGTTCAAATCTGGTCTCAGACATTTAAAACTTCCTAGCTGTGTGACCATGAGCAAGTCACTTTAACCCCAATTGCCTAAACAACAAAAAAAAAACATAGTAAGTACTTAATAAATGATTTTTAATTAATTCATTCCAAAAGTAATATTTACTAAACAAAATTAACCCCATAGCCACAAACTTTAAATTGATTTTTTTATTCAATTATTATATAAAAGAGAGGGGATTTGGATTTCCCTCTCAGATCATTTGATATTGTCACATGATAGAATCATAGATAATAAGATGTTAACAAGGTATTTAACATCCTATTAGTCCTTTAGAAATCTGAAAATCAGTCCTAAGGGGACAATACTAGTGGACAAACAGTCACTGTTCACATCCCCTGATGACCTTTAAAAGACAGTCATTTCAGGGCATCCAGACTCAGAACAGTTGTGGAGAATGAGGTTTGCATCTATAGGAGAGCAATGAAACATGAATGGACTTTCAGCCTCCCTTCCTCTGCTTCAAACCCATCATGCTTGGCCAGAAGGAAACACCCCATCTAGTAAATGGAAAGTCAGTTTAAGAGTACGGGGAATAATTGAAGGAACACTGTCTTCAGACAGCTACAAAAACTGATTTAAGGCCGGAATCAGCTTCATGGAGCATGTTCTCCAGTAACAAAGGAAAGAAGCAATTTTGATCTCAAGAAAGCTAGCCTAGGCCATTAAGAGTCAAACTGTGAAAAAGAGGAGACCTTGGGAACCCTGCTGAATCATTCATAAAGCAGGGATATTTCATTTTAATAAATACTTTAAAAATTAAGATCCTCAAAACTTTTTCTTAACTGTACTGGGTCCGTTTTATTGATCATTCTTTGCCTGACTTTATCTTCTCTTAAATATGACAATCAGTTCCAAAAGTCTGATGTTGCTGTGCATTTGGACATCATTTGCCTTCTCCTTTACTCCTCCCTTTGGGCAGGTGTTGTCTTTTTTGCCCATGAACTTTATGTTAGTTTTAATCAGAGTTTGTTATGTAAAGCATTGCACATGATAACGGTGCTTTGTCCTAATTCTTCTGCTTCCTGCAGCCTCAAAGATCTTTTTAATGTCTTTGTCCTCTAATCCATCAATTTCTGTTTTATGTGAAAATAGGCTTTGATATTTCTTTGTATATGACTTTATGGTTTTCGCATTTCAATCTTTGGCCTTTATCCTTTACTTTGCCAACTACTTTACCCTGTCCTTTTTGTAGGTTGCCCCTTTCCATTTTGAAAAGTCTTTTCTCTTCATTTGAAGCAATCGCTTCTCAACAGCCTTTTAACAGGGACAAGGAGAATTTCAAACTTGCCCTCTGTCTGTTGCTTGCTTCTGCCTTCTTACCTTTGAAATAAAAATGCTCAGTGATTAAAATATTCTATATTGATCATGCATTGCCCCCTTTCTCCAGCAAAAGATTGTTTTATCAAATAGAAATTCAAATATTTATTAGTCACTTACTAAAGTGACTGTGCTAGGTACTTTATACAAGGACAAAAAATTTATCATAATTCCTTCCCTCTCTTTCATATCTAACTTGTAGTGGGGTAAGAAATGTAAATGTGTGTGTGTGTGTGTGTGTGTGTGTGTGTGTGTGTATGCATGTGATGATATACCTTAGAATGCTATAAGTTAGGGGAGAATTTGGGGAAGAAAGCAATAGAGTTTTCCTGACCAAGTTCCCCAACTTGCTCTATAAGATTATAGAGATCCAAAGTCAGAAAGAGCCTTAGAGATCCAATTAAGTTAAAGAATAACTGAGAAATATTTAACAAAATAAATAAAAATAAAATAAAACATTCTATTTTAAAACTAAGTCCATATGCAGTCTATATGAATTAGTCGCCCCCATTTCTGAGTTCAACATCACTTAATCTAAATCAATCCCTCCCCTTAGAGTTGAAAACCAAGGCCCAAAGAGAAGTGATTCAGCCAAAATCACAGTCTTTTCTAATTCCTCCCAAATTACTTTATATGTATTGTATATCTGGGTACATATTACTTCCCCATGTAAGCTCCTTAAGGCAATGATTATTTCATTTTTGTCTCTGTCTCTAAATGTCAGCAAAATAATTAGTACATAATTGTTGCTTTATAAATGCTAACAAAACTGGATTGATTATCTAGTTTCAACTTTGTCCTAGAAAAAGGCAATATAATGTGATGGAAAGGGTCCTGAATCAGAGATCCATATTCTAGTTTCAGTTCTAGTAGCCAAGTTGGAACTAGGAGTCTGCTCCTTTCATGCCTACTTCAGTGCTTTCCCCCTACTATATGATGTTTACTTATTTATTTAATCAGTAACTTCCTCCATCTACTTTCTTTGGTTTCAGCATTTTTCATAGGTTCACCAGTCAGTGACAAGTTTCCCTTATATTGCAAATAGCTCCTGCTGATGCCAAGACTACCGAAAAAAGTCATTTAATCTCTCTCAGTCAGAATTTGAAGCAGTATCAGATTAAATGTGATTTTGCAGCAAGACTTCTGCAAAAATCTTGCCATCAATATTTAATAATGCCTTTAGTCTCTAAAATCCTCCTTCCATCCCCAAGTAAATATCATTTTTAACATTCCTTATTTCATTTTACTGGTCATTTCATTTTTTACTAGTGTCATTGAAAATTGCAGTCAAGGGACAATCCCAATAGTCCTGAAAACTCTTATCTAAGCCAATAGAGAGATCATCAAACCATGAAATATTTAACCTGGACTAGGCCACCCAATGCCACAGAATACTTTGTGTCTTCATTCCTTGATGGGAACTGGAGCTTTAGTATTTTTTTCCTTCTTGTCATTTTTTCTCTCTACCTTCCTTAAAGAAACTTCATTATTCAGAGTTTTTAATTTGATGACAATTTTATCAGTCTACTTTTCTGTTGTGTTCATCATCAATCTCTTTTCTTACAAACTCTGTAGAGGGATTTATAAAGAGTCTCTTTTTTTCTTATTTGACTTCTTCATGCAGCTATGACCTTAAGAAAATGCAAAACCTCTCAATTGTTCTTTAATTTTTATTATTATTGTTTCAATTTCTTGATTTTTTTTAAAAGAAGAAAAAAATCTATGTACTCCGTTTATTTTTTCCATATATGGGAATAGACATTTTGCTCTTTAAAATTTTTGCTCTTTAAAATCTTTCCTCTTTCCTTTGAGAACTTCTTATTTTTGTAAAAATGAATTCTTACTATTCTCCAGATAGCTAAGTGGTACAGTATATAGAGCACCAGGTCAGGAATCAGATAAGAAATGAGTTCAAAATTGGCCTCAGACACTTACTAGATATGTCATCCTGGGCAAATCACTTAATTGTGTTTGCCTTGGTTTTCTCACCTGTAAAATGAGCTGGAGAAGGAAATAGCAAACCACTCCAGTATCTTAGCCAAGAAAACCCCAGATTAGGTTACAAAGAGTCAGACATGTTTTAAATGACTGAACAATTAAAAACTCCACTCTCTAGCAGTACAAAAGAATAAGACTTTCTTCTCATATTATTAATTTCTTACTCTTCCAAAAAGAAAATTGCTTATCTTATATATCAACTCTGTCAAATATCCCATCTGCACAACTCCACCTGGCCCTATTAGATGGATGGGAGATTTGATTTTCTTTCTAGTTTTGCTAGAGGAGGGAAGGCAGAAACCTTGCAAGACATAGAGCCATAGGTCAAAAGCCAAAGATCTCCTATTGTTCAAGGGTAAAAGAAAAATGCTTGTTTACAAGACAGCAGCAAATCCAGTCCTAAATAAGTGAATAACTTTCAAAAGGGCACAAACAGGAGATGTATTCAAAGTACAGAAACAGGCCAGTAAATCAAGTAAACAGAAAATCATACAATCAGAGATTTTCATGTAGAAGAAACCTTTTAGATTCAAATCCCTCCTTTTACAAACTGGAGCTTAAAAAAGTAAAGAGATTTGCCTAGAATCATGCAAGTGATATCAAAGATCAAAAATCTGATTATAAATTCAAAGCTCTTTCCAAGGGCTCCAAGGTAAATCAGGATATAGACTAGAAGACAGGGAGATAATCACATTCAAAGGCAGGAATTCCCAAGTGACAGCAGTCAAGATATAATTTGTTTCATTCAGGTAGCTAAAGCAGATTTTAAAGCCAAATCTGAGACTCTATAATTAGATTTCAGGTGTCCATGAACTCTATTTCAATAGTTAAATTTAAATATAATTGGGTTCTTTTGTAATTTTATGTATTATTATATATAATAATAAATATTTATGTTAAATGTATATTTATGTATTATTTTGCAAATTTAAAAATAACATTCTGAGGAGTCCATAGGTTCCGTCAGACTACCAAAGGGATACATAACAGTGAAATTTAAGAATAATTGCATTCACCATTCTTCTTGATATGAGGCAGATATGTCATGCCAAGTCTTGAATGAGCTAACTGATGCTCATTTATAAATGAGTGTCACAAGAGCAGAATCAATTGCCCTAAGTACTCAGTGAGCATCAATTACCACAGTTGTAATAAAGAATATCCACAAGTCTTCAAAAAAGGGAAGTATCCAAGGGTAAATGAAAAATGTTTATTCATAAGACTTAGCAGCAAGTCTAGTCCCTAATCAGCAAACAGCCTTAAAAAGATCAGAGGCAGGAAATATATTCAAGGACAGAACCAGATCAGTAAATCAAATGAAGAAACAGAAGAATCATAGAATCAGATTCTAAAAAACAAAGATTTTGAAGAACAGTTGTATGAAATTGGAAGAGCTACATAACAATTAATTTTAAAGATGACTAAAATCTTTTGGGAAAATTATAAGACAGAAATTACTAAGAAATGATCAAAGATCAAAGTCTATAACACTGTGGAATATATCATGAATCTTAAAAAACCTGAGTTTGGGGCATATGAGTGTCTTGTTCAGTTCTAAAATGGGAACCACAATGGGAAAGTGATATAGTAAGGCAAAAGGAATCCCAACATGCTAGCTGTCTATTGTGGGATAGGAGGTTACACTGACAAGTTACAATAAAAAAATTTTCAATAATAATATTTTAGATAAGGCATATGTAATGAGTCTGTAAGTAGGTATACACAGTATGTTTAGCTGATGTTATCTTGCTGTGGAAAAGACTGGAGAGCTTGTTTCTAGAACTATATTGATCATGTGTAATGGAAGGTCAGGAAAGTAAACTTCCAAAAGCCCAGTAAGCTGGAGACTGATAAGATTTGTCCAACCCAGCAAGAAGTAAAGTTCTTGAGTGATCTATCTGGCCCAGCATAGGTTAAGTATAGTTAAGAAGAAATTAATGCAGTTCATCTATAGATTATACTGAATTTGGAAGTGAACTTGGGGGAGTGAATGCTGTGTAGAAACTGCTTTAAATTTGAGCCCGTTTTCTCCTGGAACTCAAGTGGTAAAAGTATGCCTTGAAGTAGTGGGTAGAGCTACAGAATGTACATACTTCTGATCTTGCTCTAGTTTCTCAATAATCATTTCTTTGTAAAAGCTACTTAGTGTAAATTGATTAAATGAAACTAGCATGCTAATGACTGGTGGGTGGTCTTGGGGAGAACATAGTGACATTCTTCTTTTCTTCCTTCCTTCCTTCCTTCCTTCTTTCCTTCCTTCCTTCCTTCCTTCCTTCCTTCCTTCCTTCCTTTTTTCCTTCCTTCCTTCTTTCCTTCCTTCCTTCTTTCCTTCCTTCCTTTCTTCCTTCCTTCCTTCCTTTCTTTCTTTGTTTGTAATATCTAGTCTCTTAACTCTCCTAATTTACTTCTGTGTGTTTCTCACTTGTTCTCCTTTTGCCTTTGTTCTTAACTTTATTTCTTTTATTAAAATTATAACCAGTTTTTCTTCTCTTATATTTCTAGAGGCAGTATCTATAAAAGTCTAGCTTTATGCTATTTGTATTATGATTTATCTATATTTAAATAATTTTAATTGGTTGCAAAAAGACTATGATTTGTCTAAGGCCACTCATGTATTTAAGAGCTAAATTTTAAAGCCAGGCTTTCTGATTCCATAAAACAAGACACTTTCTCACTGTGTAATCCTGCCTCCCATTCTTCTCTTTTTTTGCCAAAATATTATAGACAAAAAAAGGTATGCCAATAATCATTCTTTGATCTTCTTTTTTAAAAAGATCCCTCTGATTTTATATAGCATATTAGAAACAATAAGAAATTATTGGTCTTCAGTTATTTTTCAGTCATGTCTGACTCTTTGTGACCTCATTCATATAGGTTTTCTTGGCAAAGATACTGGAATGGTTTTCCATTTCCTTCTCCAACACATTTTACAGATGAGAAATTTGAGGCAAAGACTGAAAATTTTAAACCTGAGTTGGGGCATATGAGTGTCTTGTCTAGTTCTAAAATAAACAGTTTGTTTCTAGTGGATTTACTCCTAACAGATCAATGGAGATTACCAGGAATTTACTCCTAATATTAGTAGAGATACCCAGTAATGACCCGAAACACAGTGGCTAATGGAGAACAGCAATATCTTATCATCAAAATACACAAACACTGGCAACAAAAGGATGAGTTGTTTTAGCTATACATGTGTGCCCATCACATATGTTCCCTAGTTTATATATATATACATATATATATATATACACATATATATATATACTCTTAAACATATGCCCTGGATTCACACATTGCTCATGAATCCTTCACAAAGGTGTTCTAGCTACAAAGGTCCCTCATGTCTGTACTTTATATTCCCCGATTATATTTATTTTCTGTATGTGTATCTTCTCTTACTGGTGATTCAGTAACCTGTGGGAGTATGTAGCCTGTGTGTACATGGGGTGTCTAGTCATTTTATTTGTTCTGCTATTTGATTACATCATTTATTTTGAACTAGAATGTCCATAATGACTATAGAATTGACTATAGAATGACTATAGAATTAACTACATTTGTGTAGGTTTGTGAACTATAGTTTTACATGGATCTTGACACATACTGTACCTCGGACCTGGGGAGGCTTTTCTAGGGTCCCACAGGCAACAAAGGATCTCAGGATCTACCTACATTGCAAAAAACAAACACAAACAAGAATCATTTTAAATGCTCATCTCCTCCCTTCCCCCTTTTCTCCCCCTATCTCATTGGTATTAACAAAATCTCTAAGGAGGCCTCTTCCCACCAAATTCTAGTTACTCAAAAAAAAAAAATCACAAGGAGTTAACAGTATGCAAACCCATTTATCCAATCAAAATAGTAATTATAGGAATTCTATAGACTCTAAAAAATGTCTATATGAGATTACCAAAATATATATGAGATTAGAATATTTACTCTTATCATAGTATATAATACATATAATTTTCATAGCTACACATTCCATAAATGTAAATATATGCCTATACACATACATATGTGTTGTGTATGTACAAATGTGTATATAAGCAAGACTCTTCATGTGTATGTATATGAGAGACAGAGAAATGAGTCTGCTTGCAAGTTCAGTTCTGTTATTGATTTTTAAAGATATTCAAATTAGTCTCAGGGTCCTTCATGTGGTTTACATTTTAAATCATAATCTAAACATAAACATAATTATTTGTTTCTAGTTTTAACATTTCAGCACTAAAAGTCTATGCTTTTCTTTGTTTCTCCATTTTTTTTATTCTCCATCATTCTTTTTGCTTTCCTTACTTCCCATTTTGTGATTACTTTACCCATATCTTCCTTTTTCTAACAGTTAACTTGGTTTCCTCTGGTTTATACTTGTATGTTCTACTCATCTGTACTCTTCCATGGTTTCCAAAGGAGTTGCCATTATCTTGGCATTTTTATAAAAATAAACTTCCAATATCCCCTAGTCTCACAATATCATAAGTAGCTGTTGTTGCCTTGGCAACTGTCTGGACATCTGTATCCAGTGAGGATTGGCTGTTATCTGAGCTGTTAATTTTCTTCTGGGCATAATCCACAGGAAACTAGATTCATTAATTCTGATGCTTGCCTCATGGAATTTGATTTCTTCCTTTTTTTCTCTACCTTCCCACTTTATGTTTTTAGGCTATTTCTATTCCCAAATCCCTCAGTTGCTTCATTCCCTATTCCAGTGTTTTCTTTTTATAAACCCATGACATCTCCCACTCTTTTTCATTTCTTCAATGCTTGTCTCCATCTGGAGTGGAGTGACAAAGGCCAGCTGTCCTTTATAGCATTTTTAAAATTTTCCCCAGCACCTAGATGTCTACATATAAATGAGTTTCAGGTCCTTAGGATATCAGATATCATCCTTTTCTAAAACTTGTCACTCTGATCATTGTCTTTCTAAAAAAGTAAGGCTATCACTATCAAATGCAGTCCCAGAATTCTTTCTGCAGTCTTACTTTTTTTTTCATTTTAGAACAATTTATGCTAGTTTTATGCCTTTGAAGGTAATTATTTGCCCAAAGAGTGAGCACTAGTCAGCATCCCTAGGCTGCCATTAAGCATTTATGAGAAAAGTCTAAATAATACCCCAAAAGGGCATTAGAACAATACAGATGGTGGAGGTTTAAAAAAAAAAAAGGTCCTACTTAGATTAACACTAGTTATTTACTTACTAAAGATCAGGCCTTGTTGGTTGTTAATTATGGTAACAGAGTAAACAAGCTATCTTTGACTTTTAAGCTGTGCCTTGATCACTATCTCCTTATGTGTATCTTGGGAAAAGGGAAAAGCTATTAGGTTGCTGATTTCCATGCTCATGGATGGGTTCTCTTTGCTACAGGAAATCCAAGTGGAGCTATAAGGAATAGAGACCTGTGAAAAGGATTCTGTAGGGAAAGAAAGATAACAGACTGAATAGTTTATATTTCTGTACCTTCTGAAACATCACATTTTTTTCCCTGTACATCTGATGCCTATAATCTTCAATTGTCTCTAAGCAAGTTCATGATTAAGGTACTGACTTTGCTCATAGTATATCAAGGGCTTATAGTTTTTGTGTTTTCCTTAAAATGACCAATATAAAAAGGACAGCTTTTCTAATTATCATAAGAAAGTTTTAAAATTTGTTTTGTAATAACATACAAATTTATGTTAAAATGTGATTACTAAAAATAGAAATGTTATATAAAATAATTTGTAATGTTAATTATACACAACAATAATATATTGAATAATTTACCATTTATTTAAGGTCTCTAAACTTAACATTAGATGAGAGGGGAAAGTGGTACATTTCAACCAGTGTCTAAGTACTTTCAAAGAAAAGAAGTATATCAGGCTATTTAGCAACATTACAGGGGTAACTGCATTGTTAAATTTTCAGTGTGAACATTTACACATGGGAAATAGGCAAACTCTACAAATCAGGGCATGATTTATTGCTTTGTTTATTGTCTTGACTTAGAAAAGTGATGGAGAAAATGTTAAAAGCACAGATTAAAATTTGAAGTATGTCCTATGAGAGCTGGTTGTTAAACATTTACCAGCATATCCCTGTGAAAGCCAGGATGACAATGCAAAGTCTGAGTGATTCATTGGTATCCATTCAGTGTAAAAAGACCTAAAGGAAAATCTCCAGAATGTTGAGGAGATAGATTCTCTATGAGGATTTATAGTAGGAAATGAACAAGAATCTTCTAGGAGGAAAATGGCTGGTAGTAATCTGCCATTGTGAGTAGTGAGATTGATCAGATATATATACACTCGAGTATTACATTTACTGAGTTCTCCCTATGCTCTGAGCACATCTTATATGCTCTGTGTTCAATCCCAAGTTAAGTACTATAGGTGATACAAAAGAATTATATTTATATTTACATATAAAGATATATATATATATATGTGCATATATACATATATGTATGTTGCTTTCCTGGATCAATCTCCTTATGGCTGTTGGGAGCTAAGCATCCTGAGTTTGGTTTTATCTTCCTGACTAACCATAAACATCTAATTGTGTCACAACCTCTCATTTTTGCCTGGTTGGTTTTTGCTTATTTGCTTACCCTAGACTTCATTCCAATTTTTCTTGTACTCAGAGTCCATATGTAGCTGTTTGATTTTGTCAGGGGCAGTATGTCATTTAGATAAACAAAATATAGAGAAGTTTTTTAAATCAGAGAGAGGAAATCAACACATAATAAATAATAGTAGTTAATGCATTAGAACTAAAATGTTTTCTGTAGACTATAAGTGTGGTAGGAGTCCAAAAGAAGTATAGCCGTTAAGACTGGAATGGACAGCAGAAACCCTTACAGGACAAGGAGCTTGAGGTGAGACTCTGAGGACAAATAGAATTTTGATATAGTGACATAAAAATAATACATTCCAAGCAAAGAGAGCAGCATAAACAAAGATGAAAATAAGGAAAAAGTATAAACATGTTCAGGGGACATCTAGTCTAACTACAGCATATCATTGGAACAGGAGTGCAATGGGAAATGAGGCAAGAAAGTTAGGGAAGATGTGGGTGACTTTGAATAACAGACTAAGGCATTTCATTTTTATATAATAGATAATGGAAAAGTTTCTATGATTTTTGAATAAGGAGCTATATCATTAAAGAAGTGCTCTAGGAAGAGTAATCTAGTAATGGTTTGCAGAATGAATCAGAGAATCTAGGAATGATGTTAAAAGGGCCCAAGATAATGGAAAAGAAATAGGTGTAAATTTTGTAAAGGATAAATTGACAAGATTAATTAGTTGTTTTGGGGGGAGAGTTGGAAAGGAGATATTAAGAAACAAGAGGAATTAAAGATGGCAGGTTTTGAACATATATAAAAAGAAAAATCTTGGCACCATTAATAGAAATAAGGAAATCTGGGAGAATATATTTCTCAGGGGCAGGAATGGGGGAAATGGATGGATTTAGTTTTGGTCATGTTGATTTTGAGATGTTGAAAGGATAATTAGGATGAAAATATCCAGGGGCAGCTAAGTAGTACAGTGGATAGAATGCTAGGCTTAGAATTGGGAATAACTGCATTCAAATCCAGTCTCAGACACTTGATCTCTGTCTTCCTCAATTTCCTCAGCTATATAATGGGGATAATAATAGCACCTACCTCCCTGAGTTTCTTGTGAGGATTAAATGAAATAATATTTGTAAAGTATTCAGCACAGGCTTGGCATATAGTAGGAGCTATATAAATGCTAGCTATACAGTTATCCCTTCCATTTCACAACTTTGATATATTCTGGATCAGCATAATCAATTAAATGGGATTTAGGGGGGAATTTATCAAAAGCCATAGACAACATGTAAAGGTCAGCAGACAACATAAAAAAGTTAGAACTCAGAAATGCATAAAATATACGTACAGTATCATATAATATCAACACATTTTATCTTCTAATACTATAATAATCCAGATTTCTCTAGTATGAAGGGAGGGTTAAAAAATTTTGACACAGATTTTCCAGATGTCCATTGTGCTCCTAACTCCCGTGATGTGGAAAGGATAACTATAATTACTATTATTATTCTAATGTCAAAACAAACTAATGCAAGAAAATTGAGTCTGAAGATAATGTAGAGAACGAAATATATTTTACCTAGAAAAAAGAGTTTAAGCTGTAGAAATAAATTCAGTAACCAAAGAAGGAAAAAAAATATATATGTATATATATGTATGTATATGTATATATGTGGTCAAGTCTAGGACCTTAAAGAGATTCACATTAAGGGGTCTGGAGAAAAAAAAATCAATCACCAAGGAAGTAAAAAGTAATGAGAGAGGGGCAAGAAAAAAAGCCAGGAATGGGAAATGTCACAAAAATCAAGAAAGAAGTAACCTAAAAAAAAAAAACAATAGTTGGTCAGGAGTGTCAGATATTGTTCTAAGGTTGAAGAACAGAATTGAAGACAGGTCATTGGATTTTTTATTGACTAACACCATTGACAACCTTTGAGAGTGTGATTTGCTATAAAGGTGGGTAAAGGACCCACATGTGCAAAAATGTTTGCAGCAGTTTTTCTTGTAGCAAAGAATTGGAAAAGGAGTGGATGCCCATCAATTGGGGAATGGCTGAACAAGCTGTGGTATATGAAGGTAATAAATATTATTGTTCTACAAAAAAATGATAAACAAGCTGATTTTAGAAAGACCTGGAAAGATTTATACAAACTGATGCTGAGTGAAACAGACAGAACCAGGAATACATTGCATACAATAACAGCAAGAATATGCAATGATCAACTATGAAAGATTTGATTCTTCTTAGTGGCTCAATGACCCAAAGCAATCCCAATAGACTTTGAACTAAAAATGCCATTTACATCTAGAAAAAAAAACTAAGGAGAATGAACATATATCATCACATCCTATGTTCACTTCTTTTTTCTGTTTTTTTTTTATTTCTCCTATGTTTTTTCCCTTTTGCTCTAATTTTTCCCTCCCAACATGATTCATAAAACAATGTGTATTAAAAATAAATAAATTTACAATTAAAAAAAAGAATGAGTGAAGTTCACAGAAAAACTTCAACTGAAGAGATAGGAGAACCAAGGAATCATTGAAAGTCATAGAGAAGCAGCATTAATATAAAGAGAACCAAAAGAATGATTCATAAGCAATGTGTATTAAAAATAAATAAATTTACTAGTAAAGAAAATAATAGAGTGCAATTTGTGTGGAGTAGTAGAGAAAGAAGATTTAGGGAATTATTCAAAGGCACCCAGCTTCTACTAATACTGTTAGGCCTTCTGGGAGCAATCCTTGATATGGTCTCCTTAGCCCAGCTGCTGCTTTCCAGGTCTCCTCCTCTCTCAGTCCTGACTATAGACTATCAACCTCATTGCATTTAATAATATTGTTAGGTTGCCCACAGTCCTCACGTTTCTGCTGACTTCCTCTCTCCCCCATTCTGACAACTGAACTTTGGAAGCACAATGCAGAAAAAAGTTCACAGCACAAAACTTGATCTTCGTTTCTTTCTTATTCCACATAGGTGTATGTGGCAAAAGGAGTCACAATCAAGGTTTGGTAGTACCCACTCTTTGTCTTCATTTTCCTTTGTCAGATTGCTCTCCTTTAACCTTCTAAAAGCACAGCAGAAACACTCTCTAACTGCCTCGAGTTGGATACTGCTCTGTTCTCATATCCAAGGCTACCCCCCACAATTATCTCAAAGCTACATGAAAAATACTATGGTTACCTCATGATGTAGACAGCTGGGTGGCACAGTGCTGGGCCTGGAGTAAGCAAAACTGAAGCTAAAATTTGGCTTCAGACACTTTCTAGATATATGACTCTGGTTAAGTCACTGGACCCTGTTTGCCTCAGTTTCCTTATTTGTAAAATGAGTGGGAAAAGGAAATGGCAAGCCACTCCAGTGTCTTTGCCAAGAAAGCCCCAAATGGATTCACTAAGAATTAGACATAATTGAAACGACTAAACAGCAACAAGTTAATGGTGCCATTTTTTTCCTTAGAAGAGAAGACAAGAGGTTTCCCTTGCATCTGATCCCAAAATAGTGAGAGAAGGAAAGAAAATCTTCTTGAAAAACAAATAACTGGAATTTTATGGTGCTTCAAGGTTTGTAAAATATTATACATATATTATCTCATTTGATACTCCCTCCTGAGGTAGCTACTGCAGTTATTTACCCCATTATTAAGAATTATTGTTCCTCAGCTCAGAAACTGAGGTTCAGAAATGTTTAAGAGACTTCATCACGATCCTAAATTTGTAAGCTTCAGAGGGATGTGAAGTCAAGTCTCCTCTGATTCCAGCACATTCCCCACCACATCCTGCTGCTTCTCAAGGAGTAGCCCCTCTGCATGTGTCCCTTAGCATCACAGGACTAATTCACGTCCTCATCTTCAATACGCTCTTTTGCCTGCCTAATACAGCAAAGATTTCTGACCTATGATGTCCTGACACAAATCATCTTAACTAAACATAGTAGCCTCTTTGTTTTGATGATTCAGTCTCAAAACCTTTCTTCCTAGGAGTCTCAAGATTCAGTGTCCTGTGAAGTTTGTGAAGCTTGTGAAATTTCAATTCCTTGAGGGAATTCTTTGCATTATTCTGGGTCACAGCTTTTGACCAGAACCTGGCCATACTTACTATCTACTTAGATGCTGATTGAAAAACTGAATAGACCTTTACTTTGATGGATCTATGACTCCATAGAGTCATCCTTTCTCTCCCACTGCAGATCATGTGAATGACTCTATACCTTCTCATCCTATATCATTCTTCCTATTGAGAACATCTTTCTTTTAGCATTTCAGCAATAAATATGTAAAGACTATGATTAGATAGCCCAAGTGGTACATCTTTATTGTACCACTTGGGCTATCTAATCATAGTTTCTCCTTATGTATATATAGAGACTATATATGTGTGTGTATTCATATATACACATATACATAATACATACATATATACATACATACACATATATATTACGTATTATATATATACATATACATGTATACACACACACACACACACACATATATATATATAAAATTAGTCCACCTCCTTTCAAGAGATCTCAAGGAACCTTAGATGGGAAATGTGTAAACCAGGAAGAAAAAAAAATCTACCAAGAATGCATCAAAATGTGATATTAACTGTCACCAGATTATATAATTTCCGTCACTTTACCTCAAATTGACCTTTTTTATGATTTCACAGTGTTAACCCATGCCATATCCCCCCAAATTAGGAAGGATTTGGAAGGGAAGATAAAGTATCTACCCATATTAATAGTTTTCATGAAGATGGAACCAGCCAGCTTGCTTCCTTTCTTCAGTATAGCTTTTTATCTGTTTCATATGCTTGTAATGGGAGAATCTGCCTGTGCTCTTTACACATGTGGTTGTGAAACATTCCAACTTCTCCATATCAGAATTGTTCAATTAGGAACACTGCTCCTTTAAATAGTACCTGATTATAATTTCTATTTTTTTTTCTATGTGGCTCTTTAGTGTTCAGTTCTACCCTTCTCTGTATTAAGAAAGCTACTTTTTTATCTTCATATTGACCTTCCACTAAAGAATGTCCTCAGAAAGCTAGGTCTCTGCTACATAAGATCTCTAAATATCAACTTTTTTCTTTTGTCAAGACAGATGAAATTTTATTTTAATGCAATTTAAAATAAATTTTTATTGATATTTTTATTTTTAACTCACAATAGTATTTCATGTACCCCTCCTACTCTTAGAGAACCACCTATATGACAAATAATATTTTTTAGAGAGTTAAAAAAAAAGTCAGCACAATTGATGTATATACAATGGAAATGTCTGAAAACTCATAATGTAAAACACTCATGGACTTCCTATCTCCAAGAAAGGGTAGGTTAGGGATGTCTTGACATTTCTCTTTATTTGAGTTCCATTAAATCTTGATAATTTTGTTATAGTTATTTTGATTTTTTTTTGGCAATTCATTGTTTCCACTTTATACTATTGTAGTTGTGGTGTAAATAGTTTTCTTGCTTCTGTATGCCTTATTGCATTTTAAATGATAGTTCTGTACTCTTCAAGAAAAATTCTATATTTTAAATTCAGTTACTTGTTAGTGTAACTAAACTTGCCTATAACTTCACTTGATTTTGCTATCCCTCAAGCTATCTCCACATCTGTCTCCAGACAGTGAAGGGCCTAGAGTTCATGTCATAATTAAATCAGATGAAGTAATCAGAAAAGTTTTGCCTAGACCCTATAGCCATATAGTAGTTGTCTTCAAGTACTTGAAAAGCTGATGGGGGAGAATTTTCCCTTGGCCTTTTTCTCTTGGCCCCAGCAGTCATGACAAAAAGCAAGAGTGAAAGTTGTAAAGTGAAAATTTCAGGCTTAGTGAATAGTGAATACTATCTTTGCATGTATCTGGAAAAAGAAAATACTATTAAAATAAAAAAAATTAAAATTCAAACTTGATTTAAGGAGGAAGTTTCTTTCCCACCCTCAACTTCCTAACAATTAGAATTATTCAAGAATAAAATAAGCTACTTCTGAAAAAAGTGAGTTCTCCTTCCCTGGAAGTCTTCAAATAAATATTGGATGACCATATAACAGGTGAATTTTAATGGTGGTTCCTTTTGGGGTATAGATTGAATCGCATGGCCACAGAGATTCCCTTTGAAAATTGGTTATTCAATGATCCTTTTTTTTCACTCTTAAATTTCTTAAAGAGTAATTCCTTATCTACTTCTTCAATAATTACATTTCAACCCCTTGCATTATGGCTCCTTTATCTTGAAATGTCTTCTCTCCAAGATCACTGATAATTTCTATCTTGGACATGGTTTAGGAATGTATACTAGTAAATAATTAGCAAGGATACATGATGGTGTACATGATGTGCCTTTTTCATTCCCTAGAGAACAATGGACCTAGAGAAGGTCCATTGGTGGACATTCATGGAGCTGGGGATCTTTTTTTCCTCTGCTTTTCCCCCTAATTTTATTTTATTTTCCCCTATTACCTGTAAAGATGTTTTCAACATTTGCTTTTATAAGATTTTGAGTCCCAACTTTTTTCCCCTTCCTTTCCCACCCACTCCTCAAAATGGCAAGTAACCCGATATAGATCGCATATATATAATCATATTAAACATATTTCCAGATTTGTCATGTTGTGAAAGAAGAATAAGAACAAAAGGGAAAAAACCATGAGAAAGAAAAAAAATGAAAATAATAAATAGGCTTTGGTCTTCATTCAGCTTCCATAGTTCTTTTTCTGCATGTGGATAGTATTTTCCATCATGAGTCTTTTGGAATTGTCTTAGGTCATTGTTAAAGATGAGGAGAACTAAATCTATCAAAGTTGATTATTGCACAATGTTACTGTGTTCATTGTTCTCCTGGTTCTGTTCACTTCATTCAGTAACAGTTCATGTAATTCTTTCCAAGTTTTTTTTTTTGAAATCTACCTGCTCATAATTTCTTCTGGCATAATAATATTCAATTATATTCATATACCACAATTTCTTCAGCCATTCCTCAATTGATGGGCAATCCTTCAATTTTCAATTTTTTTATTACTACAAAAAGAGCTGCTATATGTATTTTTTGTACATGCGGGTCCTTATCTCTTTCTTGTGATCTCTTTGGTATACAGACCTAGTCGTGGTATTTCTGGATCAAAGAGTTTTATACACAGTTTTATAGCCCTTTGGGTGTATTTCCAAATTTGAAGCTGAAGGTCTTCAAGTCTGAGAATCCATTGCTTCATATCTCCATTATGTTTTAGCACAGGCACTCATTCCCACCAGCTCTACTCCTCAGAGCTTTGTCATTGATCTGAGGTAATCCAATGTCAGCACTTGCTTATCTTTCTCGTTCAACCCTGCTTTCTGAAATCCTGGCCTATATGTGAGTTCCCATTCTAGAAGGTTGCCAGTATGCCCATAATACTACCCACCACAGCTTCCCAATCACCAAATCCAATAATCCTAATCCTCTGTTTTCACTCTTTACCACCCCTTTCTACTCTCTTCCCCTTTTGTTTTTTAGACAAACGGTTCTTAGAACTTTCTTTCTACCTTCCTAATTACTTTCCCCCTATTTTCTTCAATAATTTAATTTTTTTTGCTACTGAATGTTATTCCCTACAATTCTGTTTTCTACATTCTTCTTTTCTCACTCTCTTGGCTATTTCATCTACTCCTCCAGCTTTAATGATCACTTTTATTCATATCCGTCCCAAATATATATCACTAGGATAGTATTTTCAACTATGATTTAAATATTTCTATCTTAATGTCTACTTGGCATGTTATTTTCCCCTATTACCTGCAAAGATGCCTCAAAATTAACACGCCTCAAACAGAACTCATCTTTCCCCACCCAAACTAAACTTAATCTTAATTTCCCTATATCCATCATACTCCCAGTCTCTAAGGTTTTAAATCATCTTTGATTCCTACTCACCTAAGTTTAATTATCTTTGATCCCTTCACTTCCTGTCCCTTCCCCCTTTCAATTAAACATTAATTCCTGACACATAGACCTTTATAATAGCTCTCAGATTTTTCCCTACTTCACCATTTTCATCAACATCTCCACTCATCATTTTGTTTGAATTACATAATAGCTCCTTAAAGTGATCTCCAAGTCTCTAGTCTCTCCTTTTTCTAAATAGCCCTATATACCACTGTCAAATAAGAGATATTCAAAAGCTCCTTCTGGCCATTAAAGTTGAAACTCCTTAGTTAGCTTGACATTCTAAGCTTTCCACAATTTAGCCCTATCTCACCATAATTTATGGTGGGCCCTTGAACTATTCAGAATTCCCTGACTCTCCCCCAAATTCCCTGCCTCTGCCTCCAAGATTTCCTATCTCTGTGTCTTGATCTGTGTTTCTTCCATTTGATAAGCTTTCTTTCTCCCATTTTCACTTGTCAATATCCAACTCTTTCTTCAAGTCCAAGTTCAAATACTCTTTCTTCCATAAAGCCTTCTTTGATCCTTCTCAGTGTGAACTGATCTCCTCTGAACTCCTATAGCCCTTTGATTTTCACTTTCACATTCCATTTTGTATTTTAGTTATTTGTGGAAATATCTCTTAAAACATTTTTCACTCGATTGTGCTTATATATTAAGATATTTCCATGTATCTGGGATCTCTTTGATATGAATGCCCCCTCCAACCTATGGATTTCAACCTATGGGCCTTCTCTTGTTGTGTAATTCTTGTCCATGTTCTACTGTAAGTCCTCCAGTGAGAATACATCCAAGATACTGATGACCATGCTCTAGATTTCATGACATTGTTACCAGTGGAGAACACAGGCTATCAATTCATTATCTCAACCAACCCATCTCATTTTCTAATTATATATCTCTCTGAAGATATCCTTTCTGTCACTTTTCCAGCAAAATTTTTCATAGGCTATGTATTACAGTCTACTTATACCCATTATGAATCTCCCCATTGCCCTTTAAATGATACACAACTTTAATTCTATTTGGGACTCTGGTATTCCCTGTTGTACAGCCATATGGCATGAATATTAATGTAAAGAGATGTGTCTTTGTTTCAGGGAGAAGTTTGAGGTCATTCAAATAACTGTACCATTTTCCAAACCTATTAAAATATGTATGAGGAATCCCAGTGTGCTCCTGTGTGGTGTCAAGACAGTGTTGGTAAACATTTCTCATCTGTCAAATAGTGATAATAATATCTTCCCTCCCTACCACAAAATATTATTATCAGGATCAAAAGAGATTTTAGATCTGAAAGTACCTGGTGTAAATTAGAAGGACTATATGGATCTCAGATATTAATTATAATGATAATGATAAGGAGAAAACCTTCACATCCAGGAGATAGAAAGAAATAACAAGTTATACCCACAGGTTTGAAGTGGAAATGCTTATATGTTAAACCTGGCCCACTGAAACTTCGAAGATAGGAGGATTTTCATGCCTTTAATTGAGTGCCTGCAGGGGAAGGAGAGTGTACTAGGTCTGAGTACCTATCTCTTCTTGACACATGGGATATAGCAGTTGGGAACTGGTGGCTTTCCTCAGCAGGACAGATATTGGATGCTGCCTTCTGGCAATCATTTGAGAGCCACCAACTCATAACCTAGAAATTTGTTTTGAAAAATCCTTTCTCCAGCCGGGAACAATGTTATACTGCACATTTTCCTTTTCATTGACCTTTAAAATGGACATAAGTTCTGATTTCCCCAGACTATTGATGGCAGCTGCACCATGCCATATGTGTGTGGTATGGAGGCACCAAGTGTAAACAACAGGCTTTGTGGGTAAAAACTGATGGACTTGGTGCCCCCAGTTCAGCACCAAGGACCAGTTATGAGACTTGATGATTCAGAGAGCAGCAGAAAGGGAGAGAGAAGATAGAAGAAAATCACTGCTCTTACTCTTGCTAGCCAGGACCAGACTCCAGATATTTCTATTTCATAAGTCTTTTGGTGGATGCATTTTTATAAGTGTATGTGATTTTTAAATGAAAAAAATCTTGGAAAGTTTATCTGTAGTGCTACTTTTTTCTTATGAAAAAGAAAGTTAATATCAATACAACTTTGACTTTTTTATACATAACATGCTAAACTGCTATATATTACAGTTTTTAATCCTGCCTATTTTTAAAATGTCATTTAATATTTTTCATACACTCTTTAGTTTTCATGATCCTAACTAAGCAAAATAATCACATTTCCTGTTGGACAACACACATATCTCACATCTATACTTATATCTCACGTCTATATCTATATCCATCCATTTATCTATCTATCTATCTATCTCCCTACCTCTCTGGTGTCCCAAAAGTCTTAGTGCAGTTTAAAGTTATGCATTTTTAATTTCTGACAACTTAAAACTGTTTTCTTATGCATTTGAAATAGGTTTTAATAGATAACTATTTTTAAATGCCAACTCAAGCTCCAACTTGGAGTTTTTACAAGCTGTCATTAAATAAGGTCACAGGACCACTCAGATACTCAAATATTCACTACTTACCTAGTATCTACCCTGATAGTAGTGTATTTTATATTGACCAAGTTGTGCCTTGATTTAAAAGAACTTCTGAATTTATATTATAGATAACACAGAAAAAAAACATACTGAAACATACTTAAGTGAGAAAATGGTCTTTTTAATGCCAGACCAATTTGCTCATTTATTTTACAAAGGTATTTTCTCCTGCATTTTTTCCTAGGTTTCTCTCAGAATAGGTTGATTACCATTCTCTGGGAAAGTGCCAAATAAATATAGTGTAGAGAAATGAATATTGAACTCAAAGAGAACTTAAAGATATTGAGTTCCTTTTAGAGAAAGTAGAAATGAGATCCAGAAAAGACAGTTACTTATTCAATGTTGCATTATTGGCAAAGCTTTTACTAAATTTAGGTTCCCTGGTACCCATTTCTTCTATTGCCCTATACAGCCATTCATATAGTTGATTCATACAGTCAAATTTGAATTTAGGCTTATGTCATTTTGCTTCAGTTACAAATTTCCTTAAAAAAAGTATTTAACTTCTGACTATCAATCACAATGGAGGCTTAATTCTATATTTTTAGCTATGAAATTATTAGATGAGATGTATTAGGAAAGCAGATGGAAGCCATGGAATTTGGCATCTTTACACCATTGGAAATGCCAATATCATACAGAGAAGAAGAAAGTTTCCCCAGTTAAATGAATATCAAAACAAAGGAATGGTTTAGAAACACATTTCCACAAAGTTGTAAGAAAATAGTTTGGTAAACCTTAAAGTGATATATAAATTATGAATTTATTTTAAAATTAATTTTTAAAAAAGAGATCAACTTATTTTAAGAGAAAATTATGAAACAATTTTGCCATTATGTTAAATTGAATACTAGAATCCTATTTGTGTAATTTGAATTAGAATTCTAAGAATTTCTTGTTTCCCTACGTGAATGAATATGGAAACTTTTAGTGCCATCTAGTGACAAAAACACAAAACTACATAGATCCATCATTCAATGAGCAAAATTTTGGACTGGGAAAATTTTATAGCGCAAAAAAGGGTGTGTATAATAAAGATTAAATAAAACATTCTTACTGATCTTCCTAGCTTTAAATTTAAAGTGAGGAGAAGCTGGGGTTCATTTGTTGCTTTTGTTTCCCTTGGAGGTAGAGTCAGAAATTACTATAACATTCCTGAAAGTATTGGAAGTAACTTCAGGAAGGAAAACACGAGTTCTTGAGGAGGTAATATTGTATAATTATATAGAAGAAGTGACAGTCTTTCAACATTAATATTGTAAAGGAGAACAGCAAAGATCATGTTGGATATGTAGTAGCACAGTGGAATGAATAAAACACTTGAAGGTAGGTAGATTTAGTTCTGGTTCTAGTTTACCACTAACTCAC
Organism: Myrmecobius fasciatus; assembly: GCA_023553655.1. Classification (NCBI taxonomy): domain Eukaryota; kingdom Metazoa; phylum Chordata; class Mammalia; order Dasyuromorphia; family Myrmecobiidae; genus Myrmecobius; species Myrmecobius fasciatus. Next base: position 733,841 of record JAJPUD010000029.1, read on the forward strand.
TAGCTTTGGCTAAGCATTTCTTTTCTCTGGAGTTCTTTTTTTTTTTTTTTTTTTTTGCTTTGAGAACCCAACTTGTTGATGAGAATGACAGTGGGAATGGGTTGAACCAGGTAGTTCTTTTTCAGTTCCAAATTTCCATGACAATCAGGTAGACTAGTACTTAGCAAAGTGCCTGACATTGTGTTAATAAGATGTATAATAATCTAATTATGTATAATACTATATAACATATTTAATAATAATAATAATAAGATTGAATAAAATCTTATTGATTATTGACTGGCACCATGGGTATTGTGCTAAACTTGAAGGCAGGAAGAAACTAAGTTCAAATCCTGTCTCAGATACTTATTTGCTAGCTGTGTGAACCTGTGCTTATCTTTTAACCTCTCAGTGTTAGCTTCCTCATCTATAAAATAAGAAACATTCCTTGGCCTCTAAGATCTTTTTCAGCTCTAAATCTATGATACTATGAACTACAAAACTGAACAGATTCTTGAAACTAAAGGTATTTATAAGCACAAAGAAAAGGAGAGGCTATTGCTTTTGTTTATAGTTGTCTCTCATTTCCTCCTCTCACATTCTTTCTTGCATCTTACTTATTTTTATATATATTATGCACCTCTTTGTAGTTCCTTGGCATCATGGTCTATGTCATTCTTCATATTTGTACTGTTGTTCAGTAATTTCAGTTGTCTTCTCTTCTAAGGAAAGAGATGGAAAAACATGCAGTTGTTGCTGTTCAGTTGTTCAACTGTGTTTGACTACTCATGACCCCTTTTGAAGTTTTCTTGGCAAAGATACTGGTTTGACTTTTTTTTCTACAGGTCATTTCACAGATGAGGAAACTGAGACAAACAGGGTTAAGTGACTTGCCCAGGATCACACAGCTTGTAAATGTTGGAGGCCAGATTTGACTCATGAAGAGTTTTCCTGACTTCAGGATCCACACTCTATTCACTGTGCCACCTAACTGCTCCTCATTTTGCTCCTCCTTCATATTTTGGGAGTACTCATTCCAATTTCCATTCTCATCAGCAAGATGGGTTCTCAGAGCAAGGCTATATATGTCCCTCAGCATTCAAGAAATAATCCTAAAAGATTGGTCTCATTCAGTCAATCAGTAAACATTAGTTAAATGCCAGTTATGTGCCAGGCACTATGCTAAACCCAAAGGATACAGAGAAAGGCAAAAGGCAGTACCTCCCTTCAAGGAGTTCACATTCTAATGTAGCTTTTTTGTTTGAAGAAATCAGCATTTTGATATTGATCCAATGGTTGGTTCTCAGGGCTTCACTATTCACCAAACTTGGCTGCCCACAAACTCTGGTATCTTCTGGACCTCACTCACCTAGGAGGGATGTGCTGGAACCAGCTCAAATTAGCTTTTAAGAGCTGATTGTTAAATTTCTAATGTGTATATTTATATCTGAGAAATCAGCAAACATTAGAAACTAGATTTTAACTTATTGTTCTTTTGATTGTTTAGATTTAAGAAGATGATGGAGAAAATATTAATAATGCACATTAAACTTAAAAATGTGTACACATTTCCCTGCCCCCTAAAAGAGACAGTTGTTAAATATTCACCAGCCCATGACTTCCTAGTATCTTCCCGACCTTTAGAAGTTTGCAAAGCCTCAGACTGGTATATTCTGTTTCTAGTTCTCCATTTATTTTCCTAAGGAAGAAAGAAGCCATAGATGAATTATTTCTGCTTGAGAGGCTTCATTGCTATCCTATGTAATGAATGAATGAATGAATGAATGAATGAATGAATGAATGAAAATCACCTTCTCAGAATTTGTTGCCCTTTCACCTCCAGACCTATTTCTTTCTAATCTTGCCTCTATAACCTTAAACTTGGAGTTTCTTTTTTGATCTAAAGGTACTTAAGAGATGATGTCAGCTGTGTAATTTAATTGCCTCTATTTTTTAAGGCAATGGTCATGTACATGCACAGAAGTGTGAAACTGAAGAAATCTTAGTTCTAAAACCTTGCTTTGAATTTTCTTGCTTTCATGGCTTTAACTTAGATCCTTTAATGCTATAATAATTTGGTTTCATATTGAATGTCCTTTGGGCTTTCATTGCCATTTTAAAAAAATAAAAAAGAAGTTCAATGAGTTCAAAATAATCCTTTTGGAGGGAGGGAGGCGTTTCAATTACGTTGATAGCATAAAAGGAATCCAACATGCTGCAATCCTTTATTGAGTTCAGATTTGCAGATAAAACTAGAAGATTTTACAAAACCAAAATTGGTGCTTGGATCTTAAGATCTTACATAGATAAGCTTGATCATCTGAACTACCAAATGGGAGCAAATACATCCATACAGAATTTAGTTGAATATTTTACTGCATCCTTCATGCAATGTAATTCTAAATCAATCAGATTTAGAAGTTGTCTTGCCCAAACTCTTCATTTTAAAGATGAGGAAACTCAGGCCCTAGATTCAGATAGCAGCTTGTTTAGGTCATTCAGGTATCAAATGGAAGTTTTGGAATTCTAGTTGGATAATTATTTCTAACATTTTCCCCCTTCCTCTAGTACCACACTGGGTACTAGATAACCATAACAGCTTTAAAAACATGTTTGACCACTACCTCCTTTGCTGTCTTCCTCCCCAGTATTCTTGCACCCTTTCCCACCTACATGGGAGATAACAATGTTCTATTCCCTCTATAAAATAGGCAAGTATGTGGCAAATCCCACCTCCCCAAAATATATTTAGATCTACTTGTAATGGGATTGATTATAGAAAAGTTATAAAATCTGAATGTGGGATTTAAACATACTAATTTTTGTTTAAAAAATCAGGATACATGTATATGTATGTATGTATGTATGTATGTATGTATGTATGTGTATGTGTTCACATTGTGATTGTGTCATTGAATTTGTGACTGCCTGAAAAGGAATGATGATCCCAGTAAGACAGAATGAAAAACTAGGTTATGGGAACTATGCCACAAATTAAGATGAAACAATCTAGGAAATTTTAGAGGAGAGAAGAAACAACAAAATTGTGAAAAGCAAGGAAAAACTGTTCTAGAAGCAATGAAAATAGCTATTGTTAATTATTGTTGTTGTTTGTTCTTGGTTGCTCTTGAAAAGAACCATGACACCAGGGAGGTGATGCAAGTAAATTTAATTTAAGTGGGGGAGAACTGGGCAAAGTCATTTGCCTCACTTTCCCTTTCTGAGCCATCTGGGTCCAGTGGCCAGAAATAGATCACAACTACAATTAACAGCAGAGGTGAAAAGCCAATTTAAAAAGCTTTGGAACCAAAGGTTTAAGAAATGCTTAGTTCTATTAGAAATTAAAAGCAGAAATTTACTAGAGTTAACTGGGTGGGATTATATACCTAGGAAGGAAAAGTATGGGAAGTATCTTTGACTAAGGCAATTTCATGGAACCTCAAAGTTAGGCTGGTTATGCAAAGCATAGTTTTACATTAAAAGTGGAGGATAGACCGGGTTGAATAAAAGGGCTTTGTTTCCTTAATGACCAAGGAAGTTAAGAGAGGGAATATTGATTTATGTTATGGGTAGAAATAAAGTTCTAAAGTACTAGGTGCAGTGAACAGAGTGCCAAGCTGGTAGTCAAAAGGACTCATCTTCAAATCTGGTTCAAATCTAGTCTAACTAGGTCAGACCCTAGTTAACTTAACCTGTTTGCTTCAGTTTCTCATCTATAAAAATAAGCTGTAAAAAAAAATAAAAATAAGCTGGAGAAAGATGTGGCCAATCACTCTACTGTCTTTGCCAAGAAAACACCAATGGAGTCACAAAGAGTCAGACATGACTGAAATGATTAAACAAGAACCAAGGATAAACTTAGTTTTAGGGAGGATCAAGAAAGGATGATGTGACCCAAAGATCAGGAGTACAGAAGGTGCCAACAGACATTGGGAAGAAAATATAAAGAAAATTTCCTGTAAACATTTGAGTAATGAGCTGAGTCAAGTTGAGCTAAATAATGACAGCCAACATACCCAAAGCATCCATTCTGTAAGTAGCTTATACCTCAAAATTCCTTCGCATGTACTTTGGTGGATCAACAGTTTCATCATTGTGAGCATTCTGTGCCAATATGAATTATAGGCCCTCTAGCTCACAGCTACTGAAGACCCAGAAAAGAAAGTTCTTGCTCCCAAAATCCTTGGTATTGTCCAATAGCTCAACATCATAAAAGGGTATTTCATCAGTGAGAATAACATGAAAGAAGATAGGTTATTTATCATCTGCTTTACTTCTGCACCCTAAGGACCATCTAACTTGCAGCTGAAACCTATTTATGTTTGTCTTCCCCCTAAGAATGTGAGTTCCTTGAGAGCAGACTATATCAGCTTTTCTGTTTGTATCCTCAATGCTTAACATAGTGCTTTGTGCACAGTAAGTGCTTTTCCATTCGTTCATCTGTATAATTTCAATATTTTCCCATAAAAATCCTCTCCAGAATATTAACCAATACACCCGAGGCCTTTCCCAATGTGCCACTCACATTGTCCAGCTGCCGTCTCATTTTCAGTACATAACCAGCCCATTTACTCTTATTCTCAACAGTCTTTTATGACACTTTTCATATTCATCATTGATTAGAGCATATTGCAACTTGATTGGACCTACCGTGTCCAATTGTCTTTCTATGATTGTCTAGTTCCAAGATTTGAAGCCATGTAACATTACTAAAAGATTATAAGTATTAAAGAGATGAATTTTGCACTAGTGAGCAGTTTGGAAACATCACATAATTTTTCAAAGTAACCCAGCCTCCATATTATCCTGTAAGCGTCATTGAGATCTCCTTCCATTATTCAGTTCAAGATCCAGCTCCTTGTCTGTCTTCATTGTCTACTCAATATGTTCATATTGCTAGACTGCTTCTGTGGGATTTCATCTAGATATAGATCATTGGTTGGGTAATTTGTGTTTTCCATTTATTTTTTTTTCCAGTACAGATAGTGCAATGCAAGGGAGAAAGCACTTGACAGGGATTGGGAAACTAATTCAAATCCCACCTAAAATAATTATTAACTATGTGATCATGGGTAATTAAATTATGAAGAAATCACAGTTTCTTCAATGTGATCAATGAAAGTAATCTATGAATCGGAACACTTCAATCAAGGTGGAACCCTTTTTTTTTTTTGGACTTTATGCAAATCATGAAATTCCACTATTTAATTTGGATCTCCATATAATACCTTGTCTGATATCAATAACTTTTTAAATAAGATAAGGCTTGTAATATACTCCAAAACCAGAAAAGAAATGATCCCTTCCTTATAACCTCTAAAAAGAATAGTATGAGTAAGTAACAAAATAAAACTAAGGTTCTTTTTTGTTAATAACAGGAAAGAACTGGAAATGTTTGGGGGCAACAAGAAAGGAGCCAATACAGAAGTAGATATTTGAAGAGGAGAGAAAGGGAATGATTGATGGAGCAAATTCTTGGAGGAGATAGAAAAGGATGGACCTATCCTAATTTCCCCAGGTACTAGTCCCTTCAACCCAAGAAATTATTTTCTATGTACTTTGCATATTGTATTTACTTATATGTATTCATGTTGTTTCCCTTATTAGGTATAAACTTCTTAAGGACAAGGACTGTTTTGTTTTAGTTTTTATATTGCAAGTGTTTTGAAACTTAATAGGTGATTAATAAATGCTTTTTAAACTAAATGAATAGATGGATGGAATCGAAGTCATGGGTAGAAAGCTCACCTTGGTAAGGATAGGATCTTCCTCTTTATCTAGAACAAAGGACAGTAGAAAGGTTAAAGCTGTAGAGGAGTTTTGAGAAAGAAAAAAGCAGCTCAGGGTAGAAGGCCTTGATTTTTTTGGAGTAACTTTTAAAATTCTGATTTTAGTTGATATTTTAAAAAGAGAAAGAGAACTTTTTCACAAGTAAAGAAGAACAGAAAAAAAGATGATTATGACAATAAAAGACTATTATGTAGAGCTTGCTTTTAAAATACACATACATTTCTATATCTATATGTAATTTTTATCATGATAAGCTATCCTGCTTCTCTGTTTCCTTCTGAACTTTTGAGTTCTTTTGTGCGTTTAAAAAAAATGCTTCAATGGTCTTATTTTTCTTCCTTTTCATCTTTATTTAAGTTAGCTTACTAGCCCTTCATCTCCTCCATCCAACCCCCCCAAAAAAAAAAACATGATTCTTGAAATAAAGAGTCAAGCAAAACAAACACAAACATTTGTCATGTTATTGGAGTATATGTTGCTGTGTATATTTAGTGGGGACAGAGGTTGGGATAGAGAGTAAAACCATGAGTCTGGTACTTAGGAAAGAAGTGAAAATGACTTGGAGGTTGGAAAATAAATGCAAAAGATAAAGGCAGGACAATATAGAGAGATAGAAGAGATATAAAGGAAAAAGTTGCTGAGCGATGACAGAAGAAAGAACTTTCTCAGTGGCAGTGAGAAACAAAGAGTGAACTCTTCTACTCCTCCCTCAGTCCAATGAGAATAGGAGCACCCAGTATTAGAGAAGGCATACAAGGATGGACTGTCTTCTGAAAGAGTCGGATTTTTAGAAGTATAAGGAAATAGACAGAGTCAGAAAGACAAAGAGAGAAGGAAACAGTAATAGAGACAGAGGAACATCTAGGATTAAGTATAAAGGGAGGATGAGGAGGCACTTGGGACTGTTAACTTCAGTACAAGGATTCCAGAGGACTCAATAGAAGATAAGACCAAAAGTCCCTTTTTCTTCTGAGGGACTACTATAGAAGTTTTGTAAGGCACTTTACAGATTTATTTCATTTTATCCTCACATAAAATATGTGTCAGAGTCCATCATGAGTCCAGGCCCAGTATTCCCTCCACTAGTGGATGGAATGTGTCACTTAGCTGCTGAAAAAGGCATATTTTGCATTGGCAGACAGTGATTGATTAAGGATTAGAAGGAGAATAGATGAAAGTTTATTATAGGATGAAATGAAATATTAGTTGATTGGTACTTCTACCCAACAGTATCCTAGAATCAATAAGTGCAATGCCAGTGTTTTTCTCTCCAAACACCAAAGAAGCATAGGTTGCATGAAGAGGGAAAATGGGTTAGTCTTCTGGGTCAGTAAAGTAATTGAATCCATAGGGACTTTATTGAACTTACATTTGATTACCATTTCTCTACCTAGTGCCAAAAATGATGGGAAACAAAGCATACCCAGGAGATATCCTCAATGGGGAATATTCAGTTGGCTCCTATCCAGCTCTGTTTTCTGAAACTCTGGTCCTGAATAGTAGCAAGTAGCCTTCTATCTGGATGCTCTGTAAAGAAAACTAAGATGCTGTGGATTTTTTTTTCTATGATGATTCAGTCAGAATGGAGCACTAGTCTTCATGAGACCAGTGATAGCAAACAGGGGCACAACACAATAGATAGATGTCACAGATAGCTGTAATCATTACTTTTTTGTGTTTTAGGTGTTTTTGGAGGGTTGAGCCATTGTTGTTTTTCCAGACAGGTCTGAGACTCAGGACAAACTAAGCAGTCCCTTTGTAACTAAAGAGAACTTGCTGAAATAAATCTATGCTGCCAACTTATTCTATCTGAGCCAGTCCTTTCCCTTTCAGCCCCTACCAGTAGAGACTAATAACATTAGACTGTTTTTTTTTTATTATCTGTAACTACCATTTTAATCCTTTCTTCCACTTAATGCTCATTTTTCTATTAGTAAAGTGATAAAATGGTAAGTAAAGTATGTTGAAATATCTGTTGGTGGTAGATGAATGTACCTTTTAATTTTAAATAGATTGTCACACATTACTCAGATTAGTCCAATGAGAATAAATTGTATGAATTTCTGTATAGAAGATGTGGTAAAATACTTTTCTAACTAAATTGAATCAGCTGCCTAAAACTTACAGAAAATTGAAAAAAAATCAACTTAGGAAGAATGGATTAAGTATTTCACTTCTCTAACTATGAGGATGAATATGTGTGTATTTGAAATTAATGTCTTCTCTAAGATTCCAGTCATGTTTTTAATATTAAAACCTCACTGAAAACTTAATATTTTAGACTCTCATACAGTATGAAAGATGCAAATATTGAAAGTCTCTATCTCATCCTTCTATCAGTACTGAATAATTGTAGGGATTAGAAATTAGGTCTGTGGAAAGAACACCTTGAATATTAAATATGCAAAATACCTCCAAAATGGAGAAATATTTACACAAATGCCAATGGGGTGGTTGGATATATTGATATTGCTATTTTTCTTAGAAAATTGCTCCATCCAAAGCTGAGACAAACACAGCCCTTAGAAATTAAATGTATTGGCTTTTGAAGCCCAGGGGCAGCCATAGCACAATGGAATGACTAGTGGACTGGGAGGTAAGAGACATGGATTTGAATCCCAGCTGTGTCACTAAGGGCTGTAGGAATTAAATAAGTAAGTTTATGTCCTGGAGCCTCAGCTCATCTTCATCAAAAGAAGGAGGTTGGATAGATGATCTTTTAAATTCTCTTCCTGCACTAAATTCCTATAATAAATTCTGTCAAACTGCTAATGTAAAAATAATTATATACACAAGCACACTTTATCTCCTATATTTCTAATTCCAAGTTGGTAATTGCTTCCAATTCATAACCTTTCTACTGAAATCTCTTAGTAAGAGCAGGTAGGAGGATATGAAATGGAAGAATTTTTAAAAATAGCTATGTTGTTATTCATGACCTAGTTTTCAAAGAGTCAGTCACAAAGTACACAAATAGACTATTAATGCCCTATTCCACCTAGTCCCACCCAAGCATGAGTCTCATTTGTTGACCTCATCCTAGCTTCCTAGATTCATTATATGTTACTCACCTTCTAAAAATCTATGATCTAATCAAAGTGGCCTTCTGTCTTTTATACACAGTACTAGACTAAGACTATCTCCATCTCAATGCTCCAGATACACCTCAAGCATCATCTTCTCCCTGAAGTCTTTCCTGTTCCCCCAATTACTCCTGCCCTCCCCCTATAACTACCTTTTATTTATTCTGTATATATTTACATAAATGTTTTTTGATTCCCAGACAGAATGTAAGCTCATTAAGAGTAAGGATTGTTTCATTTATTTTTTTTTACTTGCATTCCCTTGTGCTTAGCACGATTGATTGATTGACTGATCAATAACCAGTTGTCCTCCAAAGAACCTCACATCAAAGATGAGATAAGAGGCAGAGCTTAAGATTTAGGCAAAAAAAATGATGGAATAAATGTCCAATACACAGGCTGAGCCCTCTCTGAGGCAGTGCCCCACATCAGATAATAGAAGAATGACAGACGTCCCAGTTCTGGATATAAATTTGTCTGAAGTATAATGCTAAATCAAATGCACAAGGACTTGACATATAATTAGCACTTAATAAATGCATGTTGATGTTGATGATACCAGGTTATTAACCACATCCAAGGAATCAGAAGCAAGGATGTTAGCAGTGGATAAAAATTAAATCATCAAGTTATATGGAATGGGAAGAGATGAAAGACTGAGGCTGAGCAAACCAGCAGCTAGAAATTAAAGGTGATCAAGACAAAATTTAAAAGAAAGCAGTAGCAATCTGCTTTCCTTAAATGGCCCAAGTATCTACTACTTTGAAAAAAAAGGAGCTCAGGTAATCACTATTGATCAGAAAAATGCAAATTAAGACAACTCTGAGGTACCACTACACACCTGTCAGATTGGCCAAAATGACAGGAAAAGATAATGACGAGTGTTGGAGGGGATGTGGGAAAACTGGGGTTCTGATACATTGTTGGTGGAACTGTCAACGGATCCAGCCATGCTGGAGATCAATCTGGAACTATGCTCAAAAAGTTATCAAACTGTGCATACCCTTTGACCCAGCAGTGTTTCTATTGGGCTTATATCCCAAAGAAATCATAAAGGAAGGAAAGGGCCCCACATGTGCAAGAATGTTTGTGGCAGCCCTTAGTGTAGTGGCTAGAAACTGGAAACTGAATGGATGCCCATCAGTTGGAGAGTGGCTGAATAAATTATGGTATATGAATGTTATGGAATATTATTATTCTGTAAGAAACGAGCAGCAGGACGATTTCAGAGAGGCCTGGAGAGACTTGCATGAACTGATGCTGAGTGAAATGAGCAGAACCAGGAGATCATTATACACGGCAAGAACAAGATTCTATGATGATCAATTCTGATGGATGTGGTTCTCTTCAGTAATGAATTGATTCAAACCAGTTCCAATAGTTCAGTGAAGAAAGCCATATATACCCAGAGTGAGGCCTAAGGGAATTGAATGTGGCTCACAACATAACATTTTCACTCTTTGTTGTTGCTTGCTTGCATTTTATTTTGCTTCTTCTTTTTTTATTGGTTTGATCTGATTTTTCTTGTGCAGCACAATGATTATATAAATATGTGTGCATACATTAGATTTAACATATATTTCTATGTTTAACATATATTGGACTACTTGCCATCTAGGGGAGGGTGCAGGGGAAGGGAGGGAAAATTGGAACACAGGGTTTTGCAAGGGTTAATGTTGAAGAATTGTCCACGCATATATTTTGAAAAATAAAAAGCTTTAATAAAAAAATTTTTTTAAAAAAAGAAAGGAGCTCAGAGCCATCCCACCTGTGTGATAGACCATTCCTATTCTGCAATACAGATCAGTCCACACATTTATACAGATGGCAAGTAGTATCCATGGAAATGGGCCCTTCTAATGAAGGAAGAAAACTTGAATTATCTAAATTGTGGTCATCATGTTCAGAATTAAAATTACTCAACAGAATCAAAAATTACTCAATAGCAAAAATCAATAGTGTTGTCCTCAGAAAATCCTTGAGATTATAATTCATCTTATTCTGATTTAAAGATGATCCAGTCAAAAGTAGTTTAGTAACCTGCATCCTAAGTGCTGTTTTTTACATGGACTGATTTCAGTTTTGGAGCCTGCTCCTCAAATTCTCTCTTTAGTTCATCTTATTTGCAACCAGAATTTCTTCTTAGAACATTAGAAAACTGCTTATGATAGGTCAGCACAAATATGGGGTAAAAGGGTCCCATCTCCCATACAAGGATTAGAAATAACAATGCATATCAGGACAGTCTTCATTTCACCAGACATAGAAGAAAAATAGCACCATGGACCCAAAAGGCCATAAATAGTTGATAGAATTTCCCTCTCTTTTCTTGTGAATTCCATTTTTATCACTCAAAGACTTGTACAGTCCTTCAACCTATGGTATTTCCCTGAAGATTTTAAATTTCTGCGGGAAGTAAATGAACCTGGGGATGCTTCTCATTGGACCCGCAAGCATCAAAGAAACATAGTTTTTGTTAGCATATAGCAAAGAAAAAGTTCTTCAGTCCTGGCTCTGTCCAGGAGCTCCCCTTCTTCTCTCCAGGAAGCTTATGTCAGGAACTCAGCATTGTTCAGGAAATATCTCCTCATTTCAAGAAACTGGGTCATTGAACTTTATTTTCTCCAGGGGTGTGATGTTGAGTGCCTCTCACAGGGTTCTCTGCAGATGAGAGCGCACATGAATGTGCAGCCTGCTTCTGTTTCTGCTCTCCATATCTACCATTAACTGTTCCTGATAGAGAGTTTCTCTCCTTCCCCCCTCTGTAGGGACCTAATTTCATTCTTAGCTCCCCTACAGTTCTCTCTCTCTCTCTGATCCTCTGACATAGATGACTGACATTGTAACCTGCTTATAGCCTTGATATAAAGGGCTTTCTCCTATCTACAATAGGCTGAGTCAATCAAATTATCCCTGGATGCTGAGACATAGTTGTTCAATGAGGTATAAATAGGTCAACAGAATTTCTAAACTCAGGATTTTCTCAACCTGCTTGATAGAAATGCCAGCAGGTATGTCTACATCCTCCATAGGGAAATGTCATCAATGTACAAAACAAAAATTCACCTCTCCCAAACTCCATCAAGCTGATCAGGTTCCTTTGATCAATTCTCCACTATATTATAACTAATGACATATAGAGAGCTTTGGGTTACAAAAATACCTTAAATATATATCATTTTATTTGATCTCTCCTATTTGAGAATTATATTTAATTTTACTCTCATTTTACAAATCAGGAAATCAAAATTCAGGAGGGATTATACTTGAATAAGGCCACCCAACTAAGAAGTAATAGAGCCATCATGTTCTGTTTCATAGATCAGAGCTCTTTCTAGTATTTTATGATGTGATACATGTTCTCTCCAGCTGTAATGTTGTGGTGATTATGGTAGAAAAGCTAGTAAGTTGAATAAATAGACTGAATATCAATGCAAAAGTTCTCAAAAGGTCAGATGAATGGACTAAATCATATAAATTGAAATTTACTAGGGGTAAATGAAAAATTCTAAACTAAAACAGATAAACTGAAATACACTAGGGGTAAATGAACAATTTTACAACTGAAATTCAGACGACATCTTCACAAACATCAGATGAGAAGAGGTATAGATGGATAACAATTCTGGTGAAAACATATCTAGAGGTTTTATTGAACTACTATATATATATATGTATGTACGTATGTATGTATGTATGTATGTATAACTTCTCTCCTATGTGGCATGGCAACCAAACAATTGAATGCTATTTTAGGTTTCATTAAGATATCCCTAATCAGGCCATATCTAGGGTATTGCTAGTTCTGGGCCCCATATTTTAGAAAAGACTTGGGCAAATTTAACATGTCCAGAAGAGATTGAAAAGGATAAGGAGAGAACTGTAGAATATATCATTCACATAACTAATTAAAGGAACTGGGAATATCTAGTCTGGAGAAGGGAAGATTTGGAGGAGATAAGAGAGCTGCATGAAGTATTAGAAGGGGTTTCATATGGAAGAGGAAAGATACTTGTTCTGTTTGGTCTGGGGTAGATAGAACTAAAAGCAATGTATGGAGGTTACAGAGAAATAAGATTTAGATTTTGTGTAAGCACAGATGTTCCAGGGCTAACTCCACCAGGCTCTCAGGAGCTGATTGTTATATTCACAATGTGAGCATTTATACCTTGGAAATCCTACAAATTAATTTTATTTATTGTTTTGTTGATTGACTAGACTTAAGAAAATGATGGAAATAGTATTAATAATATGAATTAAATTTTAAAATATGTCTTACAAAATATTTTTTTTCTTTTGGAAAGTCAGCTATTAAATATTTGCCAGCATATCCTTTGGAAGATGGGACAATGAAAGCCAAACTAAATTGTAACAGTTTGTTTTTTTTTAATCTCAAGAAGTATTTTGTTACCTGGACTCAGGGCATAAACCTTTACTCCCTACTACTAGGGAGGTTGAGGCAGAAGAATATTGATTGAATTTGAGAACTGCAGTGGGGCTTTAGCCAATATGCTTATTTTCTAGGAACAGAGGGTGCCAAAATGAGTTAAGAGGGGCAAAGCAGTGCTTGTAGAAAATAGAATATACCAAAATTCCAATGATGATGAGAAATGGATTTGGGCCACTCCTGGCCTAAGTGAGATAAAGAGATCCAGTCCAAACAAACAAACAAAAAGGTAGTGAGTTTCCTTCTCATTTTAAGTCTCCAAGCAGAGGCGAGATAAACATGTATTGGGCATGTTCCAGAAGGAATTTTTACTCAGGTGGAAGCTGAACTAGATGGTCTTTGAGGTCCCTGTGATTCTGTGACTATGAGTTGATTTGTACTATTCTATCCAAACTCTGTGAAAAACATTTTTTCATCTGATAGCTGATGCTGAGATTGGATTTAGTTGGTGATACTGTCTCTCACACAACTTTCAAAAAGTATTAATCAGGTAACTAACTATTATAAAAAATATCTGTGATTCACTCTTAGAGGCAAATTGAAAAGGGCAAAGGAAGAGCAAAGAACATAGGGAAGAGACTGAAGAATATGCTACATGAGGATCATTTGATATAATAGGAGACATTTATCCAAAAGAAAAAAAAAGACCAGGAGAAGACTTGATAACTATTGGAGTAGTGGAAAGGCTGTCATATGGGAAAGGACTTCTTTCCTTGACCCCAGAGGGGTCATACTAGAATCAGGAAGAAATGTTCCTTCCTTTCTTCCACCTTTAGGTTCAGTGAAAAAGAAATTTTAGTTACCAATGCTGTCCATGAAAGATCTACTTCAGAAGGTCTTCAAGGAAAGGCTGGAAAAATGAATTGTAAAATATATTTCTTTGTAGACATTGATAGGGATATTTGACCTCTGGAAATTCTTCCAATTTGAGTTTGTTATTTTATTAAACCAATTAGGGCATATTCTTTGTTAATTCATTGTCTTTTCTAGCTTTAAAAGGTGTAGTCCTTGACCTTTAGTTCAGTAAATATTATTCAGTTATTCAATTTAAATATCATTTAAATTGCTGAACTCCTAGAACTTGAAAAGTTAAAATGCCAATATAAATATGTTGTAATTATCATCAGAACAGTTTGTTTTTAACTATCACATTTAAACAAAGAGCAATCAATGTTTGTTCTTGCAAAACAAATAGTGCCTTCTTAAATCTTTTTTTGATTAATTTTCTTTTTTCCCTGTAGGGAAGAAGAATGGGGAAACAGGTTTCTGGGTAGTCCATCACACAACTTTAGAGTTCAAAAGGTTCTAGTACAACAGCCAATGATATGGGCAAAAGAATTATACCAGGGACCCAAAGACTATTGAAAACCAAATGCTTACCTAACCCACTGGAGGGAAAAAATTCAATCAAGCAATGATTTTGCTGTCAGTTATTGTAAGAACCTTCTAGAAAATCAATCTTCTGCCCTAACCTTAATCACAAGGAAGCTACAAATGTGCTTCTACCTATAAAGATATACCTTGGTGTCTATGTAGGCTGGTGGCTAGAGTATTACACGTGGATTCAGGAATAATTGGATTTAAATGCCCTTCAGACACTTTACTGGTTATGTGACTGTGGGCATTATCTTTGTATTCCCATTACCAGTGCCTGGTACACAGTAGATATTTAATAAATGCTTATTGATGGATTGGTCCTTCACACTCAATCAAATGCCTAATCTTGACAATTATATTTCCACAATATATTTTAGATCCATTTCCTCCTTTTTATTTGCAATTCTACCTGTTTCTTCTATTCTAGTAAATTAAATTTTATTCTATTCCACCTCTCTTCTCTTCTAATTCTATTAAACTAACTGGTCTTCAGGCTCGTGATTTCTTCCTGATTCATCCTTTGTTCATAGCATTGCCTGTATTCTTTTCCTATTATACAGCTCTGTTTATATCGAACCCTATCAGTTCCCTATTGTCTTCCCAACAATCTGACTTTCAAGCCTTCCTTCAATCTAGATCTGGGGCTCCCTATTATTGAAGTTCTTTAACTCAGCATTCCAGAGACCCCTTTTCCTTTAAAAATACAGTTCAAGCACAATTTTCTACATTAAAGTCTTTTTCTTATTACCTCCTCCCTTGCTAGTATTCACCCTTCCCAGTTACCTAGTATTTAGCTATTCTGTACATATTTGTGTATATTTATAATGTATAAAATATGTGTATACATGTATACATTTGTATTTATTAATTTTACATCTATGCTGTATATATTTTTATAGGTACTTGTCTTCTCAGAATATATTATGGTTAAATAAAAAAGTAGACTGAGGTATAAAGTTATGAGCATAATCAATTATTAATAAAACATGAATTTACCAGTAAATAGTTTTTTAGATTCCTTCCTCAGCAAAGCTAAGACCCTGAATGAGTATACTTTTCTTTTGTAGTTTTGGGAAATACAAATAAATATGGAAGTTCGTAGGTAGGAAATGAGTTATGGTTAATTAAAAAGAATTTAATATCATATATAGCAAGCCAGTGTGATTGGTTACAATGCCAGAGAGTGGGAGACAATATGATTGATGGAAATTGGGAGCGAGGACAAGAAACAACCTTTCTTTCCCTTCTGTGACTGGAGAAATGTTCTTTGTTTGAGATAGTGAACCAGACTTTTTTGGGTAACAAACCAGAGAACCTTGAAGAATAGCTTGCTGGTATAAAGATCTTAGACCAAACTCCCTGGTGACCACTCTCATCCCTCAAGGATAACAGACTTCCTTGAGGAAAGAATGATTAGCAGGAGAATTGGAGTTCTAAAATTAACTCATAGGCCAGTTAGATTTTTTTTCTTTTTCTTTTCTTTTCTTTTTTTTTCTTTCTTTCTTTTTTTTTTTTTTTGGAGAGGCTATTGGGGTTATTTGCTACATGGATTGTTTCATTCTTTGTGCTTACATCTCTAGCATCCAGGCTAGATCAGAAACTTAATAAATATGTGTTGATTGATAAATTGATTCTATGAGTCATCTCAGAATTCATGATAAAAAAGAAGAAAAGTAGGAATAAACTGAAAGGCATCTGTTAAGAATGAAATTCTGAAGATGAAGACAAAATATTCTAGTGTGAGAGAATTTAAAGAAATGGACATGAATGTACAAAGAACTCATCAACCAGTTTAGATGTTGAGACATATGCAACAGATGAAAGCCAGGGCAGGTAAAAGGATAACTATCCATGATCATCCAAGAAGAATACCATTATAGAAAAAGCTAAAACTTAGAGGTGGTTGAAAATAAGGGTTACCCCCCAAAAAGGGCCTTTTCAGATACGTAAGAGGCAAAAAGGGAGATTAAAGAAGGGTGAGTAAACCATTGCTTATGATGATGATAATGAATAATGAAGAGAGTGCAGAACCTCTCACTTTGCGTCTGTTTCTTTCCCAAGGAAACGTTACCAAAATGAAAACCCAAAGTAAATGAAAAGGAGATAAGATAGCATCAATTTGATCTTAATAATTTCAAGTACATCCAAGATATTGAAAGAATTGGAAAATGTAATTGTGAGTTGTTGTAAATGGTCTTGGAAAGACTGTGGAGAACAAGAAAGGTATAACAAGATTTGAAAAAGACAAATCTTGTTCCAGTTCCAAAAAATAAAAGGGAATAGTGTTTGTAAATTAGATTAGTGTGTTTGACTTTTATTTCTTGCAGATTTCTAGCATATAGCATTAAAAAGAGAGTTTATGATTATTTAAGAAAGGGAATATTAATCAGAGCAAAAACAAGTCATATGAGACTTACCTTATTTCCTTTTCTTGGCAGGGTTTCTAGATTTATGGATCAAATGAATGATGGAGATACATATCCCTTGATTTCAGCAAAATATTTTAACAAAACATCTTATTGAATTCTTTTAAATAAAATGGAAAAACTTGGGCTAAATAAAAGAATTGTTAGGTAGATTCACTACTAGCTAAAGAGTATTCAACTATAATCTCTGACTACATAGCCTAGAGATCTGTTCTTGGTCATGGGTTCTTTAAAATTTTTATCAATAACTTCTATTAAGACACAGAAAACATGTTTATTTTGGAGATGAAAGAAAACTAAAATGAACAGTTTGTATATATAAGACAGGGGTTAAGACTTAAAAAGATCTCAGTGGGCTATAGTGATGGGTCAAATATAGTAAGATAGAATTTAATGGGAATAAATATACATTCTAAATTTGGGTTCAAAAAATCAGTTATATAATACAAAATAAAGATGTAGGTAATAGATAATAATTCATGTGAAAATTGCCTTAAATGGGGAGAATATTAAATGACAGAGCATGAAGTTTATACTCTATAGTCAATGAGAATTTATTAAATGTCTACTATATGCCAGGTGTGGTATTAAGCAGTGGGGATACAAAAAAAAATGCAAAACACAATCCCTGCTCTTGTGCAAAAGAGAAAATTTGAGAAAAAAATATTTTCTCAAATTATTTCCTGGAATATGCATTCTTTAGCTCCCTTTAACTGTTAAATGTTGACTCATGCAGAAGCTCAACTCAAATGTCATTTCCTTCAGGAAAACTTTTCAAATCCTTGCTATTTATTCCTAATCCTTGCTGAGCCCTCACTGGAATGTCATAGAGCATATTGTTTTACATCTCTCTAAAGTGGTTAGCATATATAATGTTATTTATATTTATCTATTTTTGTTCCTTATCTAAACTTTATGTCAACTTTAACACCTATCATGGTATTTTGTAAATTTTCTATTTATTAAATATCTGTTCAATTCAATAAAATTTATTCATGGTCTGTTGAAGGCAATTTTAGCTTCTAGTTGGTCATATTTGATGGTGAAAGTCCTGCCCACTTGAAACAGTTGTTGACAAATTGCCAAGTTAATTTACATGCAAAGTCTTTGAACTGATCTCAAAAACAGTGCTTTCAGGTTAAAACCAGGCTTTTAAAAGGTTGCTCATGGTCATGTCATTGAAATGTAACTCTGGTGATAAAATGGTAGACTAATAGGAAAGATGGTGGCAACTTTCTCGGTCATTTGACAGCAGCAGTCACTCTCAATTGAGTGAGATCTCCCAAATACTCCCCCAGCTGTCAATTTTAGGAGATATGCAAACTGATTTTGTGTTAGGGAAATATAAAAGTGAGCCCATGACAGAGTTACACCACAGAGAACTCAAGTAAGCTGATTTTAAATTTCTAAAGGGAACTTAAACCACCTGCTAAGTTGTAGAATTTAATTTGCAAGATGAATACTTGGCAATGTGACACTTTTTTCATGGCTTCATTTGCTGTTTTAATAAAAATGTTCACAATGCTTGGCTTCCATCTGTTAAAAAGAGGAAAGATCGCTATTCAAACACAAAATAAAGCTTTATAGAAAACCACATTGAACTCAGTCAACATGTAATGGAGGATGGGGGTGAGGTCGGGGAGATGGGGGAATATACACTTCTTTCTCACCTTGAAGAAAATATAGTAATTGCTCTGCATCCTGGACTTGGCACATAAATAACTTATGGAAAATTTTTACTTTAAATGATTCCCTGCCCTCAATGTAAAGAAATGCTCCCAAAGCAATTGCAGTTATGAATCTTACTGCAGTAGGCTGCAGGTTTTCATTACAATTTGTAAGCAAATATTTAGGTATTTTTTCTAAGCCACAAATCTGACTGAAGGAGAAAACTACCTATAGCTTAAAAAAAAGATTGTACAAAACATAAAGTATGCTCACTCTTGGATTTTTAGATTAGGAATAAAAATGTAGTATAACAGTCTAGCTACTTTTTTATTGAATTCTATTGCACTTTTCCTCAAAAAAAAAAATCAGGCTTTCCAACAAAGAATATGATTTACATACTCAAATAACAGTAAACAGTTAACAAAAGGATAATTCTGCAGGTAAAGATTAGGGGCCAGGAAACCTTGTTTTCAAGACTTTAGTCAGTCAATAAACAACTATTGAGCACCTACTCTGTACAAGCATTGTGTTAAGACTTTGGGTTAGGGACTGACCCTCTCTAAGCTACAGTCTCCTCCCCTGAAAATGGGGAAAACACCTTAGGGAATATGTCTGTTGAGGAAAATACTGCCACAGGAACTCTGGACAAGAACAATTGCTAGTTTTCACAACGATGCCCTATTAGTTGGTGTGTATGAGAAGCTAGAGTGCAGAAAAATTGGGGAGTTTTGAAGGATAAAGGAAAAACACAATGGAAGCTGTTACCAAAGACAACCTTACAGTTAACAACCCATTGCTTGCTGGGCTGTAGTCTTGTGAGGATGGCATCCTAATGACATACATAAATGTGAACTAGATTGATGGACATCAGGATCAGAAGGGAACCCTGATGGAGTGAATCTCTTTTCTATTCATCCATATAACTGCTACCAGAACTATCATCAAACTTTATCTAATCCTCCCCAATTCGTTTGTGGAGTTCACAAAGTTTCTGTCTCTTTATGTTCCTTAGGATAGCCAAGACCTGGGTAGCTCATTATCAAATGCAATTTTCTGTTCCCTTCTACCAGAAATGACTGAGAGGTTAATTCCAGGACACTGGGTTTTTCTGCTCTCAAAAATTAGAACTAGCAAAATGAGTAGAATGTTGCACTCTATATTATAGGTGTGTTATTTTGATTTTTTATTTTCCTTTCATCTAAGATAATTAATCTGCTTGCTCATTTATGTTCTTGAGTGAATTGAGTGAATTTTAATTAGTTTGGAATTGCCAGAGAAAATTTAACCAATGTCATGAGAATGATGAGTAATCCTAGATAGGAGAGTTTAGGGAAGGTACTAAGTGATAGCCCCATAGTCTTGAGTGATCACAAAGTCGGTGCATTATATTAAACATACCTACCTGCTAATCCCCCAGGGTTATCATGAGGAATGGATGAGATAGTGTTGGCAACAGCATTTTACAAACCATAAAGCACAATATAAACAATAATATAATAGCATTACATAACCTTCAAGTTTATAAAATACTTTTCCAAACATTATCTCATGAAATCTTCACAGCAGCTCTTATGTGATCTTATTATTCCTATTTTAAGATGAAGAAACTAAAGCTCAAAAAGCTACCCATGGTCACATAGCTATTAAATATGTGAGGCAGTATTTGAACCCAGGATTTCCTGATTCCAAAGCCAGTGTCCTAACTACTGTGCCATGGGAAGTTTACAATTGTCATTTCATTAGGAAGAATTTACTAGATGTTTCCTATGTGCACTAAGTACTTTACAAAAATCTCATTTGATTCTTACAACAACCCTATGAGGAAGGTGGTATTATTTTCCCATTTTAGAGCTGAGGAAGCTGAGACAGATCTTAACACATCTAGTAGGTACCTGAAACCAGATCTGAATTCAGGTTTTCCTTATTCCAGGTTCAGCATCCAATATACTGTGCCATCTTGCTGCCATTTTGCCAGTCACTTCAAAGCTAGATGAAATGCATCTTTTGTTCCAAGGGGAAGATTAAATAAAAATTTGGGCATTTTATTAAATTCAATCTTAGGCTAACTCTAAGTGGCAGAGTGGATAGATTTGACTTCTTGAGTTCAGGAAGAGTCATCTTCCTGAGTTCAAATGTAGTTTCAGTCACTTAATAGCTGTGTGATCCTGGACAAGTCATTTAACCCTGTTTGCCTTAGTTTCTCACTTGTAAAATGAGCTGGAGAAAGAAATGGCAAACTTTTTTAGTACTTTTGTCAAGAAAACTCCAAATGGGATCATTAAGAGTCAGACATGACTAAAAATGATTGAATAATATAAAGGCTGAATGATAAGGTAAGGCTTTGTGGATACCATAAATGTAACTATTATAAACACCTATATATTATCCATATCTAAGTCCTGAACTCAACCAGTCTTATTATTCTTGCTGAGAAATATCTTTGCAAAATTTGATCTTGTCTAAGCTTACGATTGGCATGTCAGTACAAATATTTAAATGCTCAAAATTTGTACAGAGGCACTGAAT
Organism: Myrmecobius fasciatus; assembly: GCA_023553655.1. Classification (NCBI taxonomy): domain Eukaryota; kingdom Metazoa; phylum Chordata; class Mammalia; order Dasyuromorphia; family Myrmecobiidae; genus Myrmecobius; species Myrmecobius fasciatus. The sequence continues at coordinate 755,140 of JAJPUD010000029.1, forward strand.
TAGACAGGATCAGTTCAGCACCTCTGTTGCCTTTATACTTTTTAGTACTTCATATAGAATTGGATCCTAGTATCTGTCCCCAAAGCAGAAAAGTACCATATTTCTTTTTTTAACTTTTATTAAAGTTTTTTATTTACAGAATATATAAATAATTTTTCTACATTGACCTTTGCAAAATTTTCTGTTCCAAATTTTTCCCTCCTTTCCCCCACCCCTTTTTGGAAAAGTCCCATATTTCAACTGTGTATAATATCAACAGAGTATGAACTCACAGATGAACTTCAGATAGCACTATATCACTTTGCTACATAGGTATACAAGTGCAAATTATACACACACACACACACACACATATACATACATATAACACATATACACAAACATATATATATATACACATATACATAAAAATAAGTGTGTATTAGTATAATTGGAATTGCTAATGTCACATTTTTTAAGCTATCACATCAATTTTGGGACTCACCAAACCTAAATGAAATATGGGTATTTATTGTATCTATTACAAAACAGCACAAATATGACAAATGTTCCAGTAGTTTTCTTTCACAAAAGGCAACTATGGCTGAACAGTCCTATCACCTACTGGAAAAAAGACTTCGAGTGGCTTTGGACTGCACAGTTGAAGAACACTTTTTGGAATGCAAGTAGCTATTGACTTCTGGGACTGTGCCAATACATTATTGTGGATATAGTCTTTTGTTTCTTACTATCAATGATTCAACAAAGTGGTGCTTGGATTTTGCTTCCTTACAAAATGCCAGATGACACTTAGACACTATTTGCTTACTACTCAAGGGCAATGTTATCTGTAAAATTTAACTGTGCAAAGAAAACCTTTTTTATTATTACTGGAGTCAAGATGGTCTATAACCAGCCCTTACCATTTATAGTGAGCTCAAAGGTCTTGGTGCCCTAGAATTTCCAAGATGGAGACTATCTTAATGGTGCCTTTAGAATATAAGCCTCTCAATAAAACCATAGAGCTAGAATTAAGTCTAGTCTGTAAATCACAGATCTGGAACTAGAATAGGTCTTAGATCTAGGCTATACTTTTAATTTTCAAACAAGTTGAGAACCCAGAAAAGTGGCCCAGACCATACATAAGTGGCAGAATTGAAATTCAAGCCCTAGTCTTCTGATTCTGATTCACTTATCACACCTTGCACTTAATCAAGTAACATTAACTTTAAAACTTTTAAGGTGTTTTGTTATATTAATATGTTATATTAATAACTGAATTAGGGAGAGGTGCTACTTTTCTTTTTCACTTACACTTGGGGAAAACAATACCCAGAAAAGTTTATTATCCTAGACAGGCCATATCTGGAGCACTATGATCAATTCTGGGTACTACTTTTTTTTTTATTAAAGCTTTTTATTTGCAAAACATATGTATGGGTAATTCTTCAACATTGACCCTTACAAAGCTTTCTGTTAAAAATTTTTCCCCCAGTCCCCACCCCTCCTCTAGATGGCAGGATATCCACTACATGTTAATTATGTTAAAATATTTGGCAAATCGAATATATGGATACATATTTCCACCCTTATCATTGTTGTACAAGAGAAATCGTATCTACAAGAAAGACATCAGATAAAGGAAATGCAATGCAAGAAAACATCAATAGAGATCATGAAAATGTTATGTTGTGGTCCACATTTCACATCCCTCTCTCTGGGTGTATAAGGCTTTCTTCACTGAACAATTGGAACTGGTTTGAAACATTTCATTGTGGCAGAGAGCCATGTCCATCAGAATTGATCGTCATAGAGTATTGTTGTTGCCGTATATAATGATCTCCTGGTTCTGCTCATTTCACTCAGCATCTGTCCATGCAAGTCTCTCCAGGCCTCTCTGAAATCATCCTGCTGGTCATTTCTTACAGAGCAATAATATTCCATAACATTAGCATACCATAATTTATTCAGCCACTCTCCAATTGATGGGCATCCATTCAGTTTCCAGTTTCTGACCACTACAAAAAGGGCTGCCACAAACATTCTTGCACAGGTGGGTCCCTTTCCCTCCTCTAAAATCTCTTTGGGATATAGGCCCAGTAGAAACACTGCTGGGTCAAAGGGTATGCACAGTTTGGTAACTTTTTGAGCATAGCTCCAAATTGCTCTCCAGAATGGTTGGATCCGTTCACAGTTCCACTAACAATGTCAGTGTCCCAGTTTTCCCACATGCCCTCCAACATTTGTCATTATCATTTCCTGTCATTTTAGCCAATCTGACAGGTGTGTAGTGGTACCTGGGTACTACTTCTTAAGAAAGACATAGACAAAATAGAATAAATGACAAAAAATATGGTTATGGTGATAAAAAAAAACATTAGAGTAAGCCACAGGGATTATTCAATGAACTAAAGATATTCAGAAAAAAAATGTACAGTGGTATATGAGAAAGGAAGGCAGAATGATGACTTTCTTCAAGTGCTCAAAGGGGTCATCTATAAGGGGATGTTGGCCCTTTTTTGACAGGGCAATGGACACAAAGTACACAAAACATAAATTTTTTAATATGGCCACCATATGACTATGCTTATCTTTTACAAGATTATTGGATTTTTTTGTCCTTATAATTAATGGGGGAGAAGAAGGGTAGCAAAGAGGGGTTAGTAAGAGCTATGCCTAAAAAATTATTGAAACATTTCTTTTTTAACATATACTGAGAAGAAATTGCAGAAGAAAGCACAGTTGAATAGGATAGTTTTGAAAGCAACATATAAAACGTACATATATTCAAGTAAGGTGTTGAAATGAAAGGCCACAGTTTCCTAGAGAATTATCTTTTTGTGTTCTGCTACATAAGTGGTAATGCCTTTTGATTCAGTGTTTTGGGTCAGAATTTTTCAAATTTCAAAAAAGATTTGTTGGTTCTAGAAGGCAAAGGAGTGAAAGTTGCAAAAAGGTATATTTCACCTTGATTCAAAATAAAATAAAAAGTTAACACTGTTTAAAGGTATAATGGACTATCTCAGGAAGTAGTGGGACTTCCTAATTGAAGGCCTACAACAAGAAGAAGATTTTGTTGATAGGTAAGTTTGTGAAATTTTTTGATCAGGTGCAAATTGGACCAGGTGGTCTCTGTAGTCTCTTCCAACAGAGAATCTATGGCTTTATATGAAAAGGCATAAAGAATTCATAACATAGTGCCAGAAAAGAAGAGTAGGACTGTTGGTGGAAATCTTTCTCTATTTCCAGATAAAACCATGAAAATGGCTGCTTAGGAGAGAAATAACTGACCTCTAAACTCAAGACTTAATCATGGTACTTTTATATTACATATGTATATATATATGTACATATATATGTGCATACATATGTATGTATGTGTGTATATATATATATATATATATAATGTGAGCTACTATAAGAAACATACTTAGCAGTTAACATTCTTTGTTCAGCCTTTTATATGAACAGGTATTTCCCTCTTATCTTTTTCTAGAACCAACCTAATTTAATTTACTGATCATATCAAAGGCCTATCTAATTCTTATTTTAGGGTATCATCCTTTAATATGTTTCAAACAATGTGCTTAACTGAGTGTAGAGAGTTGTTAAATGAAGATAATAGGGTGATTAATTCGAACACAACAGGTACAAATTAAGTTGTTAACAGTCCTACAGTATATACAGGAATCTACCTGACTTATCTTTGAAAGCCTTTTGAATTTAGCTGTTCCATGTTTAGCCCAATTCTAAAGAGGTCAAGAACACTAACTTTTCCATTTTGTTTTAGAGGTCAAAAATGAAAATAAAATTGATTTTTAATTCATACTTTTAATTTTCCCATTCCTATTTTTTCTGGCACAGTTCCAGAGAACCTTGGAATTTGAAAGAACATTGGAGATTATATAGCTAACCTGTTCTTGACCAAAAATTGCTTGAGTACATTCTTAACAAGTGGTCTTACAGCCTTTGCTTAAAGTCTTCCTGCCCTAGAAAAGCCATTCCCTCTCTAGGCAGCATCTTTCACCTTTATATACTTAAATTGTGAGGTTTTCCTTACATGTAGCCAAAATGGATTTTTCTGAAACTTCTAGTCATGATAGTCAGATCTGTTATCTGCAGCCAAACAAAACAAAGCTAAGCCCTCTTCATTTTTTGAAGATGGCTATCATGTTGTATCTAGCTCCATCCTTATACATCCTTAATGGTGATACAGGGGAAGATGCTCCAGCTTTAGAGTCAGAGGACCAGAATTAAAATCCTCTTTTCTAATATTGAGTCCCTTTGTGAACTTACATAAGTCACACTTCTCTGTTTTCTCATCAGTAAAATGAGCATTTTGATCAAGCTTATCTCTAAGTTCCTTTCCAAATTTAAAAATGGCATGGTGATATTTTTAGATTTGGAGATCTAAATCTGCCAACTACTGGCATACAAATGCTTTCTTTAGGGGATGCACAAGCTGTCAATTACTTGAACTCAAGCTAAAAGACTGAAAGATAACAAGGGAGTAACTTCTAGTCTTACTTAGGAATGGGAATCTCAGGCTATAGCTTAGGGAAAGAAAAGAAAGAACAAGTGGAAAGAGCCTTGAGAAAAGAAGATCTGAGTTCAACTCTAACCTTAGGCAATTTCTGACTAGGTAATATTGGATAAATATCTTAATCTCTATTTGCCTCAGTTTCCTCAATTGTAAAATAGGCATAATAATATTACCTATCTCAGAGTTATTGTAAGGATAAAAAGGAGATATTTGTAAAGGGTTTAGCCCATAGTAGGAGCTATGCTAGGCGTTATTATTTTAAAGTTACTTTTCATCCTTCATTTTTGAAGACCGTCATCATGTTGATCATTTTGAGTGATATCTTGACTACCGCTTAAATTGGATTTAAGTGAGGCAGAGATGTGCAAAATCATCAGCCTCACCCTCTCTTCCAGGATCACCAAAGTTCAGTGGCAAGACAAAAGTCTGGGATGCAATGGAAGATCTTGATGTCTTATCCAGCTCTAAAACTGTTTCAGCCCCTTTCATGGCCTTTGGAACAAACTGTTTTCATTTGCTTCCCATTCTTGGGGCAGCTATCCCCCTTGCTCACCAACAGGTCTGAGAGCTACCAATTTTAGTCCATATGCCAAGATAGTTTTATGGAGTACTGCTGCTACACATGCTACAACTTCTTGGAGCCATTCTAGTCAAGTCCTTTTATTCCCCAATATAACTACATAGAGCAAGTTACCTGTGGTTTACCTTTGGAAGAAAGTCTTAAGTACAGGAATAGGAAAGGGATGGAACCTGGATCTACAGCCCCAAACTCTTCTCCTGAGTCACTCTATTCTTGTAACAAAATACAATTTTGCTGACTTCTCCAGCATTAAAGACTGCATTAGTGATCACCAAGATTAACACTTCTCTGATCTTATCTAAAATAGATTTCTTCCTAATGAATATATTGGAAAGTAATTAGGCACAGTAAAGTGTCAATAGTGGCCAAAAAGTCGTAATTGAACTTGAACTCTGGTATCTGATTCTCAATTTATTTCCATATGTGGAGATGGGAGAGAAGATCCATGGACAGAATATATTGACCTACCTCTTACACTATCCTATGTCAAGAAAACCTGACCTTTTCCTTGCATTTCTGTGGAGGGGAGCAATTGATTCTCACATGTGCATGTCTTCAACTTTTATCTTGTTTGATATTACTAAGATTCCAGCTTGCAGGCTAAGGGGTGGTCAGGTAGATAAAGGGATGGACCTAGAGTCAGGAAGAACTGAGTTCAAATCTGTCCTCTGAGACTTACTGACTGTGTGACCCTTGTCAAATCACTTAGCCTCTTTTTGCTTCAGATTTCTCAACTGTAAAATGGATTCAATAATAGAATGTACCTCTCAGTGTTGTTTTTGTAAAAAAAGGACTTATATAGTTGTTATTGTTATTGGTCTTTCATTCTTGAAGAGGACCATGACATCAGGGAGGTGATGCTAATATGCAAGTGAGGGTGGGCTAGGTAAGTCACCAGCCTCACTTACTCCTTCAGTGCCATCTGGATCTAATGGCCCCATATAGATCAGGACAACTGAAGATGGCCCTGGGGGCAGTGGGATGGAAACCTTGGATTTTTTTTTAACAAGTCTCAATTTGACTAAGGCAATATACAGTCAGTGATTAAGACTAGGGAAGAATTGAGGTAAAAAAATGGCTTTTTTTATCTAGTCAAAAAAGAAAATCCAACCTGAAGAGAAGACCTTTGGGATTTCTGGCCAAAATAAAAAGAATTGCAATTTTTCACTCTGAGTCAATCAGGGCCCAAACGATGACCAATTGAGGTTGGCCTGGGACCTATTGGTAGGTCAATGAATGAGAGCAAGAGTGATTTGGGTTTAAGGCATTGTCTTTAAAAAAGAAATATAGCAGATAAACCTCAAAGTATTTTGAAAAGTTTCATCAATCCAAAAAAATTCTAATATCCTCGGAAGGAAGGAAGGAAGGAA
>JAJPUD010000029.1:771403-824065 GCA_023553655.1 Myrmecobius fasciatus
CTTCCTTCCTTCCTTCCTTCCTTCCTTCCTTGTCTCCTTCCTACTGGGTCTCCCAATCTCAGCTAGGCTGGAAATGCAGTGGCTCACTCAGACAGATAAATTGTTGTGGGACTTAGTTCGGATTCTGTAGCTCAGAACTTCCAAAAGTGACACAGCAACCTCTGTCACCCTGATAATTAGGATTACACCCACCAACATGTGTACACCTACCACATCCAACTGTGAGGTGTTTTTTGCCAGGTATATAGAAGCAGTCTGGGCAGGTAGTTGGTACAATGGTTAAAACACTGGATTAAGAACAAGGAAGACTCATTTTCCTGACTTCAAATCTGACCTCAGACACTTACTATCTTTGTGACCCTGGGCAAGTCACTTAACTATATTTGCCTCAGTTTCCTCATCTATAAAATGTGCTACAGAAGGAAGTGGCAAACTGCTCCAGTATCTTCACCAAAAAAAACAAAAACAAAAACAAAACCAAACAACAACAACAAAAACCCCAAAACAAACAAAAACAAACCAAAATAGTCACCGAAATGACTGAATAACAAGAAGTAGAAATTGCTCTGTTATGAGGGTTCTAGAAACACTAATATTTTAATAGATCTATGATCTCATCATTGTTAGTATTCCCTCCAAAGGGATAGCAAACTATCTGTGCCTCCTTATCCTGAGTGACATTGGTATGTGTCCTTATATATATTTTACAGAAGGAGTCCATCCCATGTGTTTGAGGCCGTCCTCTAGGCTTTATCACATTGTACAGGTGGCAAGCAGCCACTGGCTGCCCATCTGTTATCCTCCACTCTCACTACATGACTAGGACTCTATTTATCATTGCACTCCCAAGCTCTCCATTGTCCTTTGGATGACAGAAACATGACATATTTCTTTGAACAAAATTATTCTTGTTTCATTTGCTTGTTTTTCCTAAAACTAGACTAAAGCTAAGAAGCATGAAAGAAAACTATTTTGGGTTAAATGAAAATGTCATGAATGGTAAATGAGTTGTTCACTTGGGCACAACTTTATTCTTGAGTCATATAGGTCATATCTTTATAGGCAAAGTTTAACTCAGAACTGAAGCATTTATCAAGTAATTCAGGCCCAATTAATCTCTGCTTTTTAGAAAAGAAAAAAAGATGGGAGAGAGGTTAATGTCCAAAATAATTCAAATTAACTAATATAACAAAACAGAATTAATTGTTGTGTTTGTTGCTCATAAATATATGTTGAAATTGTAAATAGCAAAAATGGTTTACTTCTTTTTTGCTAAAAGCTAAAAGGATAGGTCAAAAACAAGCTCTCATGAAAAAAATATAAAGGAGCAGGAATCATTGGTATATTGATTAATGGTAGAAGAGTGAGGTGAGAAAATTCTCTCAACTAGGCCAAGGAGGCTTTTGTCACTGGAGAAAAGATTTAGATTGAGAAGGATAACAAGGAGAAAGAGGAAATAGTCCCTAGAGGGAAATAAAAGGTCTCTTACGATAAGAAATGAAATAGGACATGGATTACAAAAAAACGAGGTTATACTGTGCATGGAGTGGAGAGTGAAACCATGGAGAAAATATAATAGTTTGACTAGGAGAAAGACTTTATGATACTGGCATATATGTTTTGTTTTTCTCTTTTTACCTTTTCACATGGTGATTTTTTTTTCAATTGACTGTCTCTCTTTTTTTTTTATTTTATTTTTATTAAAGCTTTTTATTTGTATAACATATGTATGGGTAGTTCCCCAGCGTTGATCTTTACAAAGCTTTCCATTACAAATTTTACCCCCAGTCCCCTCCCCTCCCCTAGATGGCAGGAAGTCCACTATATGTTAATAATGTTGAAATGTTTGAGAAGTTATGCAAGAAAAATCCTATCTACAAGAAAAAAAGAATCAGAGAAAGGCAACACAATGCAAGCAAATGTCAATATGTCAATAGAGATCATGAAAATGTTACGTTGTGGTCCATATTTCATTTCCCTCTCTCTGGGTGTATATGGTTTTCTTCAGGGAACAATTGGAACTGGTTTGAGACAATTCTTTGTTGCAGAGAGCCATGTCCATCAGAATTGATCATCATGTAATACTGTTGTTGCTGTGTATGATGATCTCCTGGTTCTGCTCGTTTCACTCAGCATCAGTTCATGCAAGTCTCTCCAGGCCTCTCTGAAATCGTCCTGCTGGTCGTTTCTTACAGAGCAATAATATTCCATAACATTTATATACCATAATTTATTCAGCCACTCTCCAGTTGATGGGCATCCCTTCAGTTTCCAGTTTCTAGTCACTACAAAAAGGGCTGCCACAAACATTCTTGCACAGGTGGGGCCCTTTCCCTCCTTTAAAATCTCTTTGGGATATAGGCCCAGTAGAAACACTGCTGGTTCAAAGGGTATGCACAGTTTGACAACTTTTTGAGCATAGCTCTAAATTGCTCTCCAGAATGGCTGGATCCGTTCACAGTTCCACCAACAATGTATTAGTGTTCCATTGACTGTCTCTCTTAAAGAATGTCATTAAATAGTTCAATTTTTAATACAGTGAAAACCCAATAAGCAAATTCTCTGGAAATTAAAAAAAAACTTTTATTATGCTATATTCTATTTAAAAAAAACACTTCAGGGGCAGCTAGGTGGTGCAGTGGTTAGAGCACCAGACCTGAAGTCAGGAAGACCTGAGTTCAGATCTAGTCTCAGACACTTAACATTCCCTAGCTGTGTGACCCTGGGCAAGTTACTTAACCCCAATTGCCTCAGCAAAAAAAAATAAATAAATAAAAAATAAAAAATAAAAAAAAAATAAAAAAACACTTCATATTTTATGAAAAGTGAAGCTGATTTAAGAAAAGATGAATATGAAGACCACAGGGAAAAAAAATGATTCTTAGAAGAACCAATGAAGCAAATAGTAGAAAAACAGTATATACAATTACCATGGCAATATAATAAGAAAAATTTTTAAAAATTGAATCTAAATCTTCATGATTATAATGACCAAACTTAGCCTAAATAAGAGATATGAGAATGCATCTCTCTCTTTCCTTTGCAGAGATAAAGGGCCATGGGTATGAATCATTGCTTCTCTTGTTGGATTCAATTAATTATGTTCATTAGTTTTGACTGCTTTTTTTTCTCTTTTGTTTCCATTTTTTTTTAAATCAAGGAATAGGCCTGGGGAAGGGAGAAGAAGGAATATTTTGGGAAATGAATAGTTATATAAAAACAAAATACAACTTTTTTAAACATCAAGTTACATTTGCAGTTATGGAGGCAGAAACAGTAATATGTAGAATTTCTACTTGTCTCAAATGAAGTTCTATAGGACTGATCATAAGCAAAATGTATTTTTCATTTCTAATGATACTTTTGAGGTTCAGGCACTGAATGATGAGATATTGGAGAGCAATTGGCACCAAATGTTGGGGTTCAGTCATGTGAAGAATTCACACTGGCCATTCTCTTTGAAGATGATGTGTTTATTTATGAGAAGATACAGACAAAATGAAGAGATACAATAGATACCAAGAATGGTAAATATGAACTAGATTTGGGAAAGCAATAGGGTTACCAAGGAAAGGAGTTTAGGAGAATATATTAAGGAAATATACTATGATGTGGGAGTATTCCATTGACCAATAGGCTAAATCCAGCACTCTAAAACAGTTAGCTGTAAGAAGGAGGCATGGTGGGGGGATAAAAGGAAAAATAACATGAGACATGGGGGAGAGGTGAGGAGAAAGACATTATGAGGCAAAATTCAGTGTTAGGGCTTAACCCCAAGGGGGTTCAGCAAAGATGATATGGACCATGGACAGATTTATAGGGGAAATTTTACCTGGGGGTTTGATATAACTTGAATTTCTGACTGGACACATCAAGGTGGAGGTACCTACAATCTCCACTGAGGGTTGGACTAAGGGAGTTAATTTTATCAGCCTAAAGGCTGTCTCTGTCAACTCTACCAAGCAGTCATCACTACCCTTTCATTTTTTGCACTTTCCCCCAGCACTTGATGAATCCTCAATCCAGGCAGCCCTACACTATTTTTACAGTTCTCCATCAAAAAAGGGGCTAGGATTTGATACTGGTCATTCAAACTTTTTGATTGATAAACATTTTAGCCTGAATGAGTTTCACTTAATGTGTTAACTCAATCTAGTTTTGCATTTCAACTCTTTTGAGTTGGAATGAAAAATCTGTTTACTGTTAAAGAGATTTCAGTTAAGGAGTTGAGAAAGTTGAAGAAAGGAATTGAGAAAATAACTATAAGGGCTGTTTCTGGCCTGACATTACATTAGCTAGCCCTGTTATCCAAAGGCAAACTTGATTAAATCTTTTTATGCTGAGTAGAGTTAGGAACTTGTCAGAAAGGGTGGCAGATCTCTTCCCTTTAGATGACCACTTGTTCCCTGGGGAGGTTGTACCCTATGTAGCTGCTGAAAAGTTTATTCCTGAAAATAACTGGGAATAAAGGTCTTCTCTTTATTCATTTTCTTTGGCACTCACTTAATGTGCCCTAACCATTTGGCTTATCCCTTCCCCCTCACCACTCTTTACCTTCCTTCCTTTCCCTGCCTAAGCTGAATCTCTTACAAGTTCTGATTTTATTTTTTTATTTTTAATTTATGGAATAAAACAAGTATTTCCATTACATAATATAATAAAAAAGATGATTGCACATGAAGCTGTAAATGCACAACTTGCTATTCCTTTCATACATATATTTCAAGTTCTAATTTTAGACCACTAGCTCTTCTTTATTCTCTAAAATCCTGAGAAATGATTTTTATATTTTCTAACAAATGTGGCATAATCGTCATTAGTATTTAATGATATGTTGTTCCATGACCCCTTTTCTGGCACCATGAATGAAAATCACTGCCAAGTATTTTATTTCTGCCAAGCAGTAATAATATCTCCTTCCTTACTTCTCTTCATTATCCCTAGTCGCTCCTTCCCCAACAAAAACTGGGTTGTATAGCCTTGGTCACTTAAACATCTGAGTGGTCAACTCATCTAAGACTATAAATTGCAGAAAAAGTGCTGATTTGTACTAGGAGAGGAAGTTCCTCACTGGGGAGAGCCACATAAGGGCCAATAATGAGCCCAATCATTTTCTCTACTGTATCCACCTGGTAACATCTTAAACAAAGAAATCCCTAATATAGGTAAAGTCCTGAAGCATACTTGACATTCTAGCTTCTGCTGTCCTGATTGGTTACTCTCTGCTGCACGTTATTCCTCCTCATCTCCTTAAGACAAAGTAAGCTCCTTCAGATAAGGGACTGTCTTTTGCTTTTTTGTTGTATCCTCAGTACTTAGCATAGTGCTTAGCACATAGTAGGTACTTAAAAACCTTTGCTGACTTCCTATCACCACATGCATACCTTTCTAATCCCTTCTGCTCTCTAGTTCTGAAACTATGATCAAATCAATTTTGACCTTGTTTCTGGTGTGTCAATCTAGCTCTCTCTGGTCCCATTCATCATCTCTGTAATTTTCAAATCCAAAAGACCTCTCCATGATTCCCACTCCCCAATGTGTGGTTTTTATGCAGGTGAAAATGTTTTTATTTTTATACTTATATAGTAAGCACTTAATAAATATTTTAAAATTCATTCATTAAAAGAAGCATTGATATATTATGATGTGGTCACCTGATTGTTGTAATAAAGAACACTGGCTCTTATCAACCATGATCTAATAAATAATAAGATTTTTGTAATGCTAAAAAAAAAACTGAGAGAAACCTTTGTTGTTGTTTGTCCTTTTTTTTTTTTTTTTTTTTGCTGAGGCAATTGAGGTTAAGTGACTTGCTAGGGACACAGCTAGGGAATGTTAAGTGTCTGAGACCAGATTTGAACCCAGGTCCTCCTGACTTCAGGGCTGGTGCTCTATCCACTGAGCTACCTAGCTGCCCCTTGTCCTTCTTTCTTAAGACCATCACATCAGGGAGGTGATTGTCATGACATGCAAGCAAATTAGATTTAAGTGAGGGAGAGCTATACAAATTCGTCAGTCTTACTTTTCTCCTCTGGAGCCATCTTCTAGGTGAGATCAGGATGACTGGAGATGGCCCTGGATGCAGTAGGAGACCTTAGCCTTTTTAAACTAATGTCTTTAGCAGGTTTTAGCTTGACTGTGGCAACACAATCAATGATTAAAGTTAGGTAATAAATGAGGCAAAGAATGGCCTGTTTTACTTAATCAAATACATTTACACGGTATGTAAATATAATATCTCTGTGTGTGTGTGTGTGTGTGTGTGTGTGTGTGTGTGTGAAATCTGGGAGAGGAAGACAGATTTTCTAGCCAAAATAGAAACAATTGCTATTTATATTCACTCTAAGCCAATCAGGGTTCAAACAATAATCAAGTGGGGCTTGATTGGGACTTCTTGTTGACCAATTAGAGGGGCCACAAAAAAGGAAGCTGAATGGGCAATCTGATCCCACTGCCAGGCGACCTACATAAAATGCCAGTCAAGCAAGAGCTTTGAGGTATCATGATACCTTCCAGTGCATTATAAAATGCCTCAAGTATAGAAAGCCTTATAGATAGATGGGGAGATTCAAGCTGATAGAATATTCGTGAGAATAATGGAAATATTCCAGCTTGAGGAAGCTATGATGACTCCCAGAGTCTGAGAAGAGGCTCTAAAGCTACTGTTGATTCAGAGCTGCTGAATCTGCACAGCATGCAATATGATTGTAATTCCACTTGTGATTTGGGACTTCCCTAACAGATGCTAAGTTTGGGGATTATGAGTGAATCACTGGGGAAGAAGAAACTTAATTTTATGGGACCCATATTCATTACCATGTTAAAGGGGGCTTTAGTAATATGTTACTCTCTATTCTTTGCTACTTTAATAAATCTATTCTGTTCTATTTCCTTGTTAGTCTGAGACTTTCAAGAACCTGGGAAGCCATAGAGAAAGACCACCTTCATGTTCAGCTGTTCCCAGGGAATAAGGGGTAGGGGGCATGTGAGTAGAAAGTGGGGAAGTTAAAGGGAGGTGAGGGGAGAAGAAAACAAAGTTAACCATAGAATATGTTAGTAGAGAAAGATCCCCAAGGTTGAATCTCATCTGTCAGAGGTGTCAGGTGACACAAGACATTACTATTTTGTAGTACAATGCTTTATTTTTCTATTCACACTTTTAGATATTAATATCTGATTGCACTTAACAATTCCTACTTGGATTCCTAGATTATTTGTTTTATTCACTGCAGGATAACCTATGCTGTTTGAAGCTATTGATCATGAGGAGATCTAAATATTTTAATGAATTTTAGATATCTTTAGATTTTATATGTAATGGAGATTAAAAACAGAATAAAAAAGTTTTGTTATAGAACTTATGTTCAGAAGTAATAATAAAAAGACTATTTGCTTGACATTTCTATCAAAAGCTTAAATAAAAAGAAGAAATAAGTGATGAAACTAGGAGTTTTTGCTAAGATTTTAAAATAAATCATTGCCTTCTTTCTCAGTTACCTTCCAGCTCTCTGTGTAGTACTCTTATGTAGCAGGATAACTTCATATTACTTTAATAGTGTGAAATGATACTATCAGGATTTCATTGGTATAAGTAGCACTTTCAATACACAGATCACAACTGTTTCATATCTTCTCACCTAATGTGACTTTTTCCCATTCTCTTCCCTGCTCCCCAATTTACTGTACAATATTCACCTTATCTACTAGATGAGAATTCTTCTTGTTCTTTTACATCAAAATGTATCTTTCAAGTTTGTCATTCTTGCTCCTTGATAAACCTATCTCCTTTCTGATCATTTCTTTTCCAGTCTGGCAAGATCATAAAATATATACCTTACTAAGAGATCTATAGTTTATTTTCAGTAGGACTGTGAACTGGGATTGGCAGGGGGGAAGGAGGACCAAACAAACAAACAAACAAAAAACCCTTTTAAAAAAACTAACCACTGACTGTAATTTAGCATTTCCTTCAATTAGTTAAAGACATTATTCTGTGAAGGTGTACATAAGATTCATCAAACTGCCAAAGGGTTCCAGGACTATAGTTTTTACTGGATTGCCAAAAAGTTCACACACACACACACAGACAGAGAGGGACAGAGGGAGAGAAAGGGAGGAGAGAGAGAGAGAGAGAGAGAGAGAGAGAGAGAGAGAGAGAGAGAGAAAGAGAGAGAGAGAGAGAGAAACAGACAGACAGACAGACAGACCGACAGAGATAGATACAGAGAGAGAAAGAAAGAGACAGAGAGACAGAGAGACAGAGAGAAGGTTAAGAAGCATTAAAGAAATATAGTATAGAATAAAGCCAGAATAGAATAAAGTAAGGTGGTACTAGTTTGAGGAGTCCCAAAGAATTCTGAGAAGTCCGATAATATTCTGAAAGATGTTTCAGAGGAAAATACAACGAAGTCTTCAGCCAGAGTTGTACTTTACATATCTGTATGTGTATGTGTATGTGTATCCACATCCATACATGTTTTTACTGCATTTGGAACATTGAAGTTCTTTTGCTGGTCCTAAACTACCTGTTGCTATAATGGTGCAATACACTCACACATAAAACCTATCTATCTGTATATATGTATATATAACACATTCACACATATATACCCATATATACCCATACTCTATATGAGCATACTATATACACACATTATATATATATACACACACACACACATGCACACATACATGCACACACAGTAGAGCATGACCTTCTCCAGCATAATTCTGGGACCATCTAATTATCTATTAACAATATTTGTCCAAAATACCCATTAGTCTATTAATCAGCCCTCAGCTTTATTCTCTAATTTTATGTAAAGGGGAGGAGATTGCTCCAAAGTGTAATCTCTGCTGTGCCTCATCTAAATGATACTAAACTGAAAGTGCCAGGGATAGAACCCAAAATCATCCATACAGGAGCACAGAGTCAGAAAGAATCTAACTCATTACCATAACCATTCAGTGACTAAGAATGAACTTAATCTGCATTGGTTGTAATGTCTGGAATAAATTCATCCACAGCATGTAATTTCATATTCTAGTCTTTTTGCAGAAGCTGGGTCAGAAAGAGGCAAATCTTAGAGTATTGAAGTAAGGAGACCTGGGTTTGAAGTGAGACTCTGACATGATAGCTAGCTGTGTGATGCTGGGAAAGTTCATTTCATCTTTCTGGGTCTCAGTTTCTTCATCCATAAAATGGGGCTATGCTTATACTATATTTCTCACATTTGAGAGAAATATGATTTGCAAATCTTAAATAACTATATAAAGTATTATAATTTTTAATCCATATTCACATGCCTTATTATACAGTGAATAGTTCATACTATAATTAAGAGGTTTTCCTTGTTTGTTTATGTCTTTACATGTATTTATATGTGTCTTTTTTCCCTCTGGCAAAATAATTAGGATAAAGAGCCTTGCCCAGTTCACACAGCTAATGTTAAGTATCTGAGGCTGAAATTGAACTCAGATACTCCTGAGTCCAGGGCCAGAGCTCTATCTACTGAATCATTTAGCTATCCTTATACTTGGATCTTTTTGCAGAGAATACTTTTTTAGCCTGTTTTGTATACTGGCAAGGATAAAATTTACTTGAGTGTGTGTTTATAATTTTTATATTTTAATATAAAAATTATTGATATTCATCTTTTTGTTTTGACTTCTGTGCATCCTAGGAAATCATGTATCAGGGAAACAGATTAAATAACACCTCTAGTCATTCCTTCTCATTGCTATGTATGAGGATTGGTATATGCATTTCATTGGATATCATCCACAAAGGTGGGGGCTGCTACACTAGGTTGTACTGAATTATTAGCCTACTTAGCTTAGGGTCTGGCCCAATTTAGATTTACGCCTTCTAGTTAATGAATGATAGAGTATGAATTAAACAAGGTATATGCATGTATATTACTTTTGGATTATTCCATAGCATAACTAGATGGTAAAATTGTCTCAAAAGACCATGAAGCATGCTAAACTAGAGCCTAAGTTATCAAGACAGGACTTGTGATTTGCTATATTTTAATCTGCCCAGTATTTTAGTTATTCATCTAATTTTGTCAGCACCTCTCTGAACAAATCCTCTCTTTACATTTTTTATTTGTTTCAGGTCAACATCTTATGTATTCTAGCTAATGCCTCATCATTATGCTAACTATACTTTCATTGTCGAAAGTCTGTGCTACAGCCTTTGACTGTGTGTAGCAGGATATGATTTGACCTTGCAGAATTTTCAGCCATTTCCAGTGGCATCAGATTGAATGGGGTTAGTGGAAGGTCAGATACTTACTATCCAAAGGACTGAATTATTTATGACTTTAATATTCACAAGTGTTTCTAGAGCAAGTTCCAATATACTACTGAATAGGATCTGTCAACAAAATACTGCATCTGTTCAATTTTGTAGAAAACCCATAAAAAAGCATTTTTGAATTGCCACTTTGAGTTCAAATTATTTCTTCCTTCCTCCCACTTTCACCCCACTCCTTAGGAATATAGTGATGAGACAAGATTACTATTTGCATCTAGGGTTCTTCTTCTGCATTAAAATGAATCGTTAAAAGTGAGCTTTGACATTAACTAACCGAGGGGGTTTTATCCTTACCATTTCTGGTAAACTATGCTTTTGAGATTTAAGGGGGAAATAGTTTTTATCCTGAATCTTGGCTATAAATCCCACTGGATTCCTAATGTAGAAAACTATATTGGAAGAGTTAATTAAATACATGTAGGAGAATTGACCAAGGCAGTGTCCTTGATGTGCTTAAGAAAGATGAGTTTTGGCTAAGAACTTTTATGAACATGACCCTCTTATCAATGTGGAAATGACCACTGGTACCATTGAAAGTGCTAAAGACACAGTGAGTAAGGCTGTTCTCAAGATTAATTAACTGACACATTCCTATGGGACAGATATTGTAAAAGGAGCCATTCTTTTGTTCTGGCCTGAAAAAAAAAGAAGCCTCTTTATTTGCCTACTTCTATTTGTCTGAGAGAGTCTGAGTTGCTGAAGAGTTAAATGCAGACCAAGGTCTCAAGAGGAGTAAAATTATTGGTCTAAGGCAAATGGAACTCCCACTTGTGTTAGATCCTGTAGCCTAAGGGTAGGGTTCCTGATTCTAGTCTTGAAGAATTTCTGACTCTAGCCTTAGATAAGTGCCTCTTAAACAGGTGACACTTAAGGAAAGGGAACCATATGGCCCAACTTTTGAGCATTCCTGAACACCTAGTCAAATGGGAGGGGATTTTTTATACAGCAGGATAACAAAATTTGGCCCTCTGGCAGAGCAGAGGAATTTTCTGCATAGTGTCAGCCTCTAAGGTTCCAAATTTGAGAATTGTTACCCCTGGAATCAATTTGGTGAAGTGGAAAGAGTTCTTGATTTGGACTAAGAGGATCTGGATCCAATCCTGATTTTGTCTGTTACTGCTTTATGACTTTGAACTTTTTAAAAAATCTCTTTGGATCTTAGTTTCCTTAATTGCAAAATAAGTGAAGTGAACCAGATGACCTTAAGTCCCTCCTGGCCCTAAATGTTACCATCAGAGGGAAGGCACTAAAATTAACTGGACTTTGTAAGAGATGGGATTTTTCACTTGGGACTTGAAGGAAGCCAATAGGCAGAAATGAGGAAGGAGATTATTTTAGGCATGCAAGACAATCAGAAGAAATGCCCTTAGAAGCACTAGAAAATATGTTTTGTGACAATTTGTTTTTTGTTGTAAGATACAATGTTCAAGAATAGATTGTGATTAAAAGTGTATTATGTGAGGGCACCTAGGTGGTGTAGTGGATAGAGCACCAGCCCTGACATCAAGAGGACCTGAGTTCAAATCTGGTCTCAGACACTTAACACTTTCTAGTTGTGTGACCCTGGGCAAGTCACTTAACCTCAACTGCCTCAGCACACACACAAAAAAAGGTGTATTGTGTGTGCATGTGCATAAATACCTGTGTCTGTATAGTATAAAGGAAAAGATTGCTGTGAAGCAGTTTACAAATGTTTCAAGGTGTATCCTCAATGGCAATTTTATTTGAGAATGTTAAAAAATGGATATTTTAAAATCAGTACATCTGAGAAGCTAATATGTCCCTGGCTGATGCATCTGAGAAAGGGTCAGATAAAAAGGGTAGTGAGGTATAAATGTGATCAACAAATTGCATAGATGTGTCTATCTTGGGTTATCCCTTAATAAAATGAAAAGAATTTTCTTGGATGGAATTGGAAGGGCAGCTTTACATTGGATGGCCAAAGACTGGCTGCAACCCTGGTGGTCTTTATAGAGCCAGTTTACTAACTGTGAAAGACTCACTGGGCTTGTCTCCAAAGCATAATCACACCATCTCCTTTTCTATTGTTGCTGTTGGCTTAATACTCCCCAACCCCACCTCTTCCTGACACAGATCTCTAGTAGCTTTGTTACATTCCCAATCTTTCCCTACCAACATAAGAAGTCAGCCCATCAGAGTGATCATAACCTAATTTCTCAGGGAATCATATCATCCATCCTACTACCTTTTGATTGGTTGATTATATATATATATCCCTTGGGGTAATTTCTGAGCTCCCAGTAGGCTGAGACTCAAACCTAGAGAGTTTATGTGACCAAGGGACAAACACAGCTTTGGATTTTATTTTCCTTCCTCGAATATCTCTTGATGTATAGCTTTCTGCTGAATGCAGAGGGTCTGTTTCTTTGTAGAATACAGAGCTGCTCTTCTCTCCATCCTAAAGAAGGGCTCCCTCTCCTCAGCATGTTTACAGCTTGTCCTCTCTCACTTCTCAGCTGGATGCATTATTTGTTACTGGTCCATTGTATTTGATGGCATGTTCAGTGATAGAGTGGGGATGGGGATGTATATGAAACCTCTCTCTGAGTTTACTCCTCATGTTCCTCCTTATTATAACCTCTGATACAGGTGCAAGAACCTATCTTCTTGAATGCTCCTGCTAAAATCTCCTCTGATAAACAAAGGTATTATGTCTAACTATTCCAACCATACATTTAGCATTTCATATGTCATCTGATTTCATCAATGGCTCAAAAACATTTCCCTCCTCCCAAATTAATTAAGAACTCATTAGTAGCTAGTCTTACCTTTGGTTCAACATTGAAGTTCAGGCAATGGTTTATATGGTTTTGACCTCTAATTGATTTGATTCAATAATTCATCCAAAGAGGTGTTCTCACAAAGGTACCAGATTACAGAGCATTTTGTTAGTTATATTCATTTTATGATGAGGAATGTGGGACATCTTTCTTACTGTATTGTGTTCAATTCTGGGCTTCACAGTGTAGGAAGAATATTGATAAGCAGACCAGGATAATCAAAATGGTACAATTTATGTTATATGGCCATAAGGTGAAAAAATTGGCAGTGACTAACCTAGAGAAAGGAAGTTTCAGAGTAGGATAAGGCTATTTTCAAGTATTTGAAAGACTGTCCAGAGAAGAATGATTGTAATTGTTGAGATATTTCAATCTTGTAGGACTCTGCATGATCTCTCCTGGGAGTTTCTAGGCAAAGACATTGGAGTGGGTTTCCATTTTCTTCTCCAGCTCATTTTACAGTTGAAGAACTGAAGTAAACAGAGCTAAGTGATTTGCCCAGAGTCATACAGCTAAATGTATCTGAGATAAAATTGGAACTCAGGTCCTTCTGACTTTGGGACTGACTCTTTATCCACTGTGCCACCTACTTGCCTAAAGAGAAGATGGATTAAATTTAGAATAGTTGGCCCCAGAGTGAATAATTAGGAATAATGGGTAGAAATTATAGAGAGACAAATTTAGATTTAGGACCAGAGACTGAAACAGCAATGGAAGCCTTGCTACCCTAGGCTACAACCAGGAAAACTACATAAGGAATATAATTTGTTCTTCCCCCCATTACATTTCTACTCCCCTTCCCCTTAATCAGGAATCCTTGCAAGGTCATGAATATTTATCAGTCATCCTTCAGCAAGAAATTTCGTTACAGCATATCTTAAAGTCTATTTCATTACATAACGGATATCCCTGTAAGGTACTGAATTAATGCAGGTTGATGAGAAAGAAGAGGAGAGGAAGAAAGTAGACTTGGATTTCATTTTCGTATCTGACACAGTTTCTTGTGAAATGTTACTTGTAAAATTAATTCAAATTGGTTTAGATAAGAGTCTTATCCATGGACCTAAAAGTGGCTAAGTGCCAAAGAGCAGTGATAAATGACAGGATATTAAGTTCTGGGGAGGTGCTGAGAGTGGAGCTCCAAATCAGGTCTGGTTTTATTGGCAACCTTTAAAAAGCATAAATGACTTGTAAAACTGTTAGAGGATATGAAGTCTGAAGGAGGTTTGGGGGTGGATAAAGTAGTCCTTATATATTTTTAGTAAGAAGCAAAATAGTGGTAAAAAATTAAGAAATTTAACTGGAACAAAAAGAATTTTATTTACTCTTAATAGCAATCTCTATAAGCTTATAAGCTATCAGAACCCGTACCTGATATATGCACTTTATACCTATGATTGATTCCATAACTCAATCGATGAGATTTTCTTATCTGATAAAGGTGTATAACATCTTTCTAGTTCAGGATTTCAAAGACATTACCTAGTCAATATTAGGTAAACTATTGGCACAATTTTCCAAATCAGTAACAAAACCAACAGGAATCATATGATTATCTCAGTATATATATAAAAAAAACTTTTGATAAAATATCACACCCATTCCTATGAAAAACACTAGAGAGCATAAAAATAAATAGAGCTTTCCTCAAAATGATAAGTAGTATCTAAGACCATCAGTAAGCATTATCTGTAATGAGAATAAGTTAAAATCTTTCCCAGTAAGATCAGGGATAAAGTAACAATGCCCATTATTATTACTATTATTCAATATTTACTAGAAATATTAGTTAAAGCAATAAGAGAAGAAAAAGAAGTCAAAGGAATTAGAATAGACAATGAGGAAACAAAACTATTACTTTTTACAGATAATAATGATGCTATGCTTGGAAAATCCCAGAGAATTAACTAAAAAACTAGTTGCAATAATTAACTTCAGCAAAGTTGCAGGTTATAAAATAAACCCACATAAATCATCAGCATCTCTATGTATACCAACACAGTCAAGCAGCAACAGATAGAGAAATTTCTCTTAAAATAATTATAGACAATATAAAATATTTAGGATTCTAGTGCCCTAGACAAAGCCAGGAACTATATGAATTACACAACACACACATACAAAAGGAAAAATATACATTACTCATTGGTTAGTTGAGCCAATATAATAAACATGACATTTTAACCTAAATTGTTTACTTATCCAGTGTCATAACAAACTACCAAAACTACCAAAAAACTACCAAACTACCAAAAATATTTAATAAAGCTAGAAAAAAATCATAACAAAATTCTTCTGGTAAAAGAAAATGTCAAGTATATCAAGGAAATTAATGAAAATAAGTGTAAAGGAAGTTGGCCTAGCTGTACTAGATCACAAACTATATTATAAAGAAGTAATTATCAAAACTATCTGCCACTGGCTAAGAAATAGAGTGGTAGATCAGTGACATAGATTATGAGACTCAGTAGTGAATGACCATAATAACCTTGAGTTTGGTAAACCCAAAAACTTCAGCTTTTGGGGCAAGAACTCAAATTTGACAAAAACTGCTGAGAAAACTGGAAAACATGGTAGAAATTAGGTATAGAGGGACAGCTAGGTGGCATAGTGGACACCAGCCCTGAAATCAGGAGGACTTGAGTTCAAATTTGGTCTCAGACACTTAACACTTGTTAGCTGTGTGATCCTGAGCAAGTCACTTAATCCCAATTGCCTCAGGGAAATAAAAAAGAAAAAGAAAAGAAAAGAAAAGAAAAGGAAAAAAAAGAAATTAGGTATAGACCAATATTTTATTTTTTTTTATTTTTTGCTTTTTGCTGAGGCAATTGGGGTTAAATGACTTGCCCAGGGTCACACAGCTAGGAAGTGTCTGAGACCAGATTTGAACTCAGGTCCTCCTGACTTCAGGGCTGGTGCTCTAACCACTGCGCCACCTAGCTGCCCCTAGACCAATATTTTAGACCATATACCAAGATGAGGTCAAAATGAGTACACGATTTAGACACAAAGGGTGATACTATAAACAAATTAGGAGAGCAAAGAATGATTTACCTGTCAAATTTATAAAGAAGGGAAGACTTTATGACCAAAGAGATAGATTAGAGAGGATTATGGGATGTAAAATGAATAATTTTGATTATATTAAATTTTAAAGTTTTTGCACAAACAAAACCAATGCTGCCAAGATTAGAAGGAAAGTAGGAAACTCAGAGGCTAGGGTGGCAGATGGGCATGGGAATTTACAGCAAGTGTCTTTGATAAAGGTTTCATTTCTCAATTTAACTGAGACTTCTGGTGCCTAGAGGTTTAGCAAGAAGCATTGAGTTTTTGAAGGTAAAGAGAAGGGATTCAGAAAAACCCAGGGGTATTTAAGAGTATGGTTGATTCTCGGATACTTTGGACATTAAATTTATTATAGGGTATTTAAATGTGGGATTGGTGTGATTGATTTCTGTGGGTATAGCTTTGGGAGCTTCTATTCTCCTCCTATCTTCTTCCTTCCTCTTTCCTTCTTTCTTTTCTTTCTCCCTCCTTTCTCCTTTCCTCCTTCTCTCTCTCCCTTTCTCCCTCTCCCTTTCTCTCTCTCTTTTTCTCTCTCTCTCTATTTCTCTCTCTTTATTTCTCTCTCTTCATTTCTCTCTTTTTCTTTATTTCTCTCTCTTTCTTTCTCTCTCTCTTTTTTCTCTTTCTCTCTTCCTCTCTCTTTATCTCTTCCACTCTTTCTCTGTCCTCTCTCTCTTTTTCTCTCCCTCTTTCTCTCACTTTCCTTCTCTCTCTCCCTCTCTCTCTCCCTATCTCTTTCCTTCCTTCCTTTTTTTTTTTAAAGAACTGCACTGAATGTCTGTTCTGGAGAGACACAGAGATAGAATAAAATCCCCTGAGATTTTTTATCTGGGAGAGAGACAGTGCCAGAAACTCTGGAGCCAGCATCACTGTCTGATTGCTTATGTAGCTATAACTATGAGAGACTCTAATTTTCTACAGAATTCTCTAAACTAGCTATGAATTAACCACATGCATCCCTTTTTTACTGGGAGCTGGAACATTATGAACAGATCTGCATTTATCATACTGCGACCCAGATCTTGTAGCAGGTGGCTTTGGCTTGGTGTGGGGAAATAGAAACCAATCCCATAGATGTTTTTCTCTGCATGGTGGATGGAACATGTGAATCAAATGGAAGTTAAAGTTTAAGACATGTGTAGTAATTTACTATTTCAATATTTAAAATGCTTATCTTTATTTTTACCACTTGATTAAATGCTTTCTAAGGTAATGGTATTGATAAATATCATTTACTGAGTCATACCTTGAAGGGGAGTGACTAGAATTGATTTGATTGTGGCATACATACACAAACATAACCCTCAATGGAGACATCACAATCTGGCATTACTTCGACAGGGAACAGACCTAAGGTACTAAAAGATAATTGACAGCTAGCAGAATTTTCATTCTGACAGAAAGGAAAAAACTTAGTTGATACCCACAGCAGCCTCTGGTGTTGGATGATGGTCATTACACAAAATAAATTAGTCACATAGCCTTTTAAAAAAAGTTATGTCTCAAAATGATGTCACAACAATTCCCAGATACATCATCAGAGAATTTTAGCATGAAATACATAGTGGCTACTACATATCAAGTACTGTGCTAAGCACATTACAAGCAACTCATTTGATTCTCCCAACAACTACATCCCTTGGGATGTGGGTGCTATTTTGTCCAGAGCCTCACAGTTTCTAAGTATCTGAGGCTACAACTGAACTCTGGTTTTTCTGACTCCAGGCCCAGAATTCTATTCACTGTGTCATTCACCTGCCATTACTCTACCTGACTATAATCTTTCATCTCCCCATGTTTGCCTTACCTCTCTGAAACACATTCTTTTTTTTTTTTTTCTTTTTGCTGAGGCAATTGAAGTTAAGTGGGTCTGAGACCACATTTGAACTCAGGTCCTCCTGACTTCAGGGCTGGTGCTCTATCCACTGTGCCACTTAGCTGCCCCTCTCCTCTTCTTTTTTCTTCCATTTCCTCTTCTTATTTTCTCTCTCTTCTCTTATTTTACTGAGAAAATTATGGAGTTCCTCTATTTCTATTCTCTCCATCTCAGACATTTGACATCATTGTTCATTCTCTTCTCCTTTCCTCCAGTCTGTCAATGAAGTGGTACTTCTCATCAAGACCAACATTAGCCTTGATCCTAACCTCCAGTATACTGCAACCTCAATCATCAGTTCTCCTTCTAATCTTCAACTGTTACCATCTACTAATTCTTTCCTACTGCTTTCAAGCAGGCCAAAGGCTTCACAACTTAATTTCCAGACTATCTTTTCAGACTTACTGTACATTACTCCTTCTTTCATACTCTAACTAATCAGATCTTTCTCTACCACTTGTCTCCATGCTTTTGCACAAGATACATTTCTCCTTTTTGGAATATACTATCTTATTATTTACATCTAATGGAGTCTCTCTCTTCATTCAAGATGTCATTCAAATACCTTCTGCATGAATTCTTTATTGATCTATTCAGATCTATTCCCCTTCAAACTGCTTTGTATTTAACTTCCTAAATTACTTATTTACTATTTGGGGGGTTATATACTTATATGTTTTTATTGTCTCCCCATTATTGTTTCTTTGTACTTGTATCCCCAGTGCTTAGCAGAGTAGAGAGCAAAGTCTGGCACAAAAAATGTTTGTGTGTTGATTGAAATTGTTATCTAGTTTTTTTGTTTGTTTGTTTTTTGTACCACTTCACCAAGCATTCTTTTACTCTATTTAATAGCACTAATTATTGTGAAATTTATTCTCATATGAACTTTAATTTTGTCTCTTTGAAGCTTTTATTCTCTATTTCTCTTTCCCAAAAAAAGCCGTGGAATAACATAATATCTAACACATTACCTCTAAGTTTTCTTTTCCCCAATATAAACATCATTGTTTTCTTCAGTCAATCCCAATATGACAAGAACGTAAGGACTTTCAGTACCCTGATTGTCCTCTTCTGGACATTCTCTGCATTATCAATATGTTCTTTCTAAAATGTGGCTCCCAGAACTAAATATAATGCATTAGATGTTGTCTGACCAGGGTTGGTTGGTTGTTGTCCTTTGTTCTCAAAGAGAATCAAAATGATATCACTATGTTGGAGTCATGTTAGTGTATCCAACTGTGGCTGATCAGATCAATACAAGCTCGGAATGCTCTGCCACAAGACAGACACATACAGCATTTGGGGTGGCTTCTCTAACTTTGCTCATCTTGCATTTCTTCTGAGCTAATTCAATTCTGTTTTGCTCATAGAGCACAGCACTTTCTCTAATGAAGGCAGTCCTTCCAATGTCTCCTATGTCACACAATCCATCCTAAAGTTCTTACCTTGAGAGTGACCTTGTATCACTTTTTCTGACCACCTTGTTGTGAGCCATTTGTCAGGGCAGTGGGTAATGGGACTAAATTCCTGGACTCTAAGGCTCTCTTAATACAGCTTACATAGCCAATATGATGATCTTTACTTAGCCCTCATTCTTTCCCACCTATCTGTTGCAACTGATCTTTTTGTATATCTTCTCATACTAAATAAACTTCTTTTTCTAGTGTTCATGACACTACTTTCTTCAAGTTCACCTGCTACCTCTTTGATTTCTCTTTGCTGAGTTATAATTCAGATTATATATATAATTCAGATCACAGGGATTCCAAAGCAGTCTTCTGGTAAATGTTTAACAATTAGTTTTCTAGGGGGACAGATGAATGCAGGACATACTTTTTAAGTTTGGTAGGAATTCATCACTTCCTTAAATTTAAGCAATCAATTAAATAATAAATTAAGTCTTGGTTTATAACAAATTCTGATTTCCAAGATGAAAATACTCACACTGAAAATTTAACAATAGGTTTCTCATGAACTTTATTTGAGCTGACTCCTGTATACCCCAATATGAACCCCTCTTTTCTTCTCTTTTCTTCTATCTCTTTTTGTGTCTGTCTCTACCTTTGTCTCTGTCTTTCTTTGCTTGTCTATTATTACTTCTCTTTCTTTGTAACCTCATTGGTTCCAATAGATTTAACTATCATATCTATGCTGACCACTCTCAGAACTACAAATCCAGCTCTGTCTATTCTTCAAACTTCAGAAGGATTACTAGTTGTTTATAAGGCATCAAACTGAATGTCCTAAAGACATCCTAAAATCAACATGCATAAGGCTGATTTTAGAAAAACCTGAACTTATTTGAACTGATACAAAGTAAAATGAGCAGAACCAGAAGACTATTGGATAGATATGGATACATAGAATGTTTATTAAAAAGGAGAACATATAAATATAGATATTGTTATGTTTCCTTATACATATCTTTGTAGATATTTTGGGTTTTTTAAGGCAAAATATTTGTTAAAATATAAAACAAATATAAATAATTATTGATATGCATCTATATATGTATGTATAAATATGTTTATTAAAATATAGAACATATAGTTAGATATTGATATCTATATCTATGTAAGTACAGATATGTAGTATATTTATCAAAATGTAGATAAATAAATATTTACATATATATATATACATGTCTGCATATACATTTATATTTCTGACTTTAAAATCATGCTGTACATATTTTTGTTGTTCCTGTTATCTCTCCATTAAAATGTTAGTTTATTGTTGGTAGGGATTGTTTCACATAGCATAAAATAGTTGAACACAAGGTAGTTTATGAGAGAAGGCACCAGCATTTATTTGTATCTATATCTATTTATATTTAAATATATAAACATAAATATATGAATAAATAATAAATACTACCTGCTTATCTAAAAATATGAATACAAAACAATATCTGTCTATATTTATATATTATATATTTCAATAAATGTACTACATATTTGCATCTACATAGATTAGATATAGAAATATATCAATACCTATATCTATGTTCTACATTTTAATAAATGTACTACAATCTATATCTACACCTCTATATATTTGAATTTTTGCTATATACATTTTTGTATGTACTTGTTATCTCCTCCATTAAAATGTAAGTTCTTTGTTAGTAGGGATCATTTAATTCACTTGCAATTCCTGACACATAGTAGATGCTTAAAAAACACTTGTTTATTCTATTGCTCTGTGATATCTTGGATAGGTCACGACTTTTCTCAACCTCAGTATCCCCTTTTGTTACAAAAAAAGGGGGGGGGGGAGATTTGACCAGAAGATCCCTGACAGCTTTAATCTAAGTCTGTAGCACTTTTAATTTTGGCTAATTTTCTCAGTGATGAATGCTAAGGTCAGTTCAATTTCTGCAGAAGAGTTGGTTGTGATACAGGAGTTTCTTTGTAATTTCAATTTTAATGATTCTAATAATTTCTTCTTAACAAGAATGATTAGAGAATGATGGCAGTGATCACACTTCATAATTCATAGGAAGCTATTAAAGCAAAGGCAGAGAAATATAGTAATGACACTATATTACATAGTGATAGTAAGTTAACAGTCACTATCCAACCTCAGATTCTTTGACTCCAGAGTACTCCATTATCCTGTAAGGATTCTGAGAGTTTCCTATACGTGTAGGGTACGGATAAAGCTTTACCATTGCATAAAAGTCCCTACTTGTATCTCATAGGCCCCTATATAAAGAAAAGCCAGCTCTCCTGTTCTGCAACTTTATTACTTTGCTTTCTTGAGGCTTAAAAAGTCCCAGATTAATTTGCATAGGGTGCTCCACTTGCCACCAAGGAAGGCAAAAATGAAAATGCAAAGGGAAAGGGAATATGAATACCATTCTTTTTTTTTTTTAATGAGTGGGAGGCACTAATTCAACAGAACAGCAAGTCACTAGGAAATAGATGAACAGGATTAATTTCTCTTAATTCCACTTGGAATAGGGAATTTTTATTAGGGAGGGAGAACAAAAAGTTTCCTCCCTTACTTGAAGAGGTAGCAACCTTTGTAGATTGTAATTGTGAGATCCTAAAGTTAAAGAAGAGCAGGGTAAATAGCTTGGAACCATTCCAGCTCTAGTGAGAAAACCTGGCACTCTCACTTCGCCTTCCTTGATTCTTTTGCAGGATGGCTACTTTCCTAAGGAGTGGGAACATTTGCTGATTAACATCTGCAGTAGAAAGAATACTTAGACTGAAGTCAACCCCAGTTCTGGAGGTAAAGGAGCCACAAGATAGTCTTTTATGGTAAGATTTGGGACCATATTGTAGGAAAAAGAGGAGAACTAAACATTTATTAAGTACCTTCTATGTGCCACGCACTGTGTGAAGTTGCCCAAGATACAGAAAAAAGTAAAAGGTAATCCCTGCTTTCAAGAAGTTCACAGTCTAATGAGGGAGATAACATGCAAACTACTATACAATTAGTTATGTTCAAGAGAGACTTGAAGTAATCATTAGAACGAAGGTACTCGGTGAGGGAAGGGAAGCCACTGCTGTGAAAAATAGGAAGTAGACCACTGGTAATGAATAAGTAAAAGAAAAGCCACAGTGTTGAGGAACTATGAGATGAAATCATATCTTTGAGTAATGGAAGGCTGAATCTTAGTGGCAAGTACCTAACTTGAATTCTGTTACAATCCCATAGAGGGCAATCTTGAATAACAGGGACAGTATGCTTCTCTCAGAGTGAACCAAAAAGATGAGTCCTACTGGAAAAATGAAAAGAACGATGAACTTTTTGTGGTCTTAGGTACAAGACCTTCTTTCCCATGTTTTTTTGCTTTGTAAATAAAACCTATTTATTTCATTCCTTGAGAGGCCCTGGACAACAGAAGTTGATGGCCACTCTTGAAAGAGCAGTAAAGTATAATACAACTGAGTCAGAGAAATAAGGCTTGTTGTGTCAGAATGGAGTCTGTCATATTTTCCCCCCCTGAGGCAATTGGGGTTAAGTAACTTACCCAGGGTCACAGTTAGGAAGTGTTAAGTTTCTGAGGTCACATTTGAACTCAGGCCCTCCTGACTTCAGGGCTGGTGCTCTATCCACTACGCTACCTAGTTGCTCCCTATAAAAATTATATTTATTGTACAGTTTTGAAGAATGAATTAAAAACAAAGTAGAATGCACTTTTGTGGAAATGGTTTTAAAATTAAATCTGGTTTAATTTAAATTAAATGATTTAAATCAAATCTGTTTTATAGCCCATATCTTCTACTTCTCTAGCTCCACAAAGTCCAGAAAGTGGCCTGGAGTAGAATTCTTATTAGAAAAAAAAAAGATTTTTTAAAAATTACATACACACTATTAACTACTATTGAAATGGTAATCAGATTCAGAATGTTTATACAAACATAAAATAGAATCTTTTGTTCTAATCATCTATTTTCTACATGGAAAGAAATGTATATAAACTCCACAGGGGTATGAAAAGGCATTTTAGCTAATTGAAAGACATACCATTGTTAAATATTTAATAATAAGCTAGACTAAATACAAAGTATTATTTATTTAAAACAGGATTCTTCTCATGTTAAACATTATACAAGTACTCAATTCCTGTCCCCAGTACTGATTTATTTCTTTTCAATTCAGAATTATTTGAAATTTAATTTTATGGTGCCATCATTTAATTTGAAAATGATAAATATTTCTATTTTCTGCTAACCCAATAATGATAGCTAAGAATAAGTACATTTAGACTGAGATCTCTTTGGATGAAATGAGTCTCACAATGATTCTTCTGTAGGGACCAGACCTGCAATCTGGTTGGTATTGGTAATTCTTTGTGAAGAAAAGCCCTCTACCAATGCAGATTTGCACCTGTTCGCTGCAATCTAAAGTTTTAGCATGTTGCCTAGGTAATTGGAAATTAAGTGACTTGCCCAAAGTCACATAATTAGTATTTGTAGGGCTGCACCTGAACTCAGGACTTCCAGATTCTGAGACTGGTTCTCTGATCATTATGCTATACTATGCATAATAATAAATGATAAGAGCAGTGGGTTTGGTGTCAATCAACATGGCCCAAGCTTAAATCTCATATTTGCCACCTAGGTAACTTTGGGCAATTCGTTTTGGGCCCACTTCTTCATCTGAAGATGACAGCATTGAATTAGATATCTTCTAAGATTCCTTTCATCTCTATATCTGCGATCCTCTGGAGAGCATATTTTATGAATGGGTGATTTCACTGGGGAAGTGCTAGGTATTCTTTCCACCAATACATTTCAAAACCTTTCTATTAGTCTTTATGACTTTCAGTACCTAAAAAAATTCATCATTCTGAAGCCTTTCTAACAAGGAACCTCTCTCAAGTGAGCTAGACTGGTTCTAGAACAAGACTTAACACTTTCCTTGGGGGCTTATGTTTGAGAGCTTTTCAGAAGAGTTTGACAGGGCAGATATTGTTCTTTGCTAGGAAGTCTTCAAGAATATACTATTATTACATCTATGCACAAATGAGGCATTGGAGTAGAAACTCAATGAAGGAGCCCATCTACAAAAATATTAAATGAAATAGTACTAATTCTTGGAGAGCATCTTCCTCCATTCATGGAAGTGTCCCTTTATTCTTTTTTTTTTTCTTTTTGATTCCTGGCTTTAAGTTTCCTTATGCCCAGTGCTTTCCTCATTCTCTTTTCCAGTTGATAAGTCTGATACAAATGCCAAGAGACAAATCAATATTGTGGCACAAATTATTTTGCTTGAGTTCAGTGAAGTTTTATGTTATATGTGTAAATTTAATCTTTATGTATTATATAGTATTATATTATTAGTTACTGGCCTAGGCTGATGAGGAAGGAAGCATGGCTCAGAGAACAGAGTTCAGGCTGTAGAGCAGAAAGACTTGGGTTCAAGTCTTTTTTTTTTTTTTTGATAAGTGCTAGCTGTGTGACCTTGGGCAAGCCAATTGACTTCTCGGTGCCCAGCAACTCTCAATAGTTCCATACACTGATGAAATCACCCTTTACTATTATGAAATGCTTTTTCCTCATCTGTCTTAAGGATAGTGGGGTGATACAGTTGATAGAATGCTAGACATAGGGTTAGGACAACCCGTGTTCAAATCTGCTCTCAGATATTAGTAGTTATATGTCTGACAATAGCAATGTGATTTGTTACATAACCTCTGTCTCCCCCAGTTTCCTCATCTGTAAAATGAGGACAATAATAGCACCTACCTCTCAGAGTTAGTCTGAGAATCAAATGAGATAATTGTAAAGCACTTAGCACAGTTTCTGGCATATAGTAAGCATTATATAAATGTTGTTCAGTACTGTCTCACTCTCTTTGTCCCCTTTTGGGGTTTCCTGGGATGGTTTGCCATTTCCTTTTCCAGCTCATTTTACAGACGAGGAAACTGAGGAAAGCAGGGTTTAGCATCTTGCCCAGGATCATACAGCTAGTAAGTATCTGAGGCTGGATTTGAGCTCAGGTCTTCCTGATTCCAGAGCAGGTATTCTATTCACTGCACTTCCTAGCTGCCCATATAAACATTTTTATTATAGCACCCAACTCACAGGGTTTTTGTGATGATCAAATGACATAATATTTTTTTGTAAAGTACTTAGCACATTGCCTGGGATATAGTAGGTGCTTAATAAATGCTTGTTACCTTTCCCATGTCCTCCTTAATTCCAAAGATTCAGAGGCTGCACAATATGAAGCAGGCAGGGAGGCTGAGCTTGCAGAAACCATTTCAATGACCCCACACATGCTGAAGTTGACACATCTTTTTGAATACCTTTACAGCCATTCAATGAATTTCTTTTTGAACAATGTGATGCTAAGTAAAAAAAAAGTGGCTTGTATGGGTTGTTAAAAATGCATTTTTCAGAATCAGGCACAGTTTGGGTACAGTTGTCTTGAACACACTTTAATTCATCCCTCCACTGGGGGGGGGGAACAGCTGGAAAAAATAAAAATCTCATTACAAACAGGTATAGTTCAGACAAACAACCCACATTAGCTACATCTGAAAACCTGTGTCTTTTGGCATTTTAAGTTCATCATCTCTAAGGCTAGGTGTTTGTCATTCAACAAGCATTTATTTAATGATGTAAGTTCCAGGCACTGGTGATAGACGATCTTTTTCTCTTCCCCCCCCCCCCCTTCTCAATCTACTAATCTCTGCACTCAAGGAGTTTATATTCCACTGATGGCCCAAAAGATAAAGCCTTGGAGTCACAGAGATCTAAGACCAAATACAGCCTCAGACACTTACTAGCTATATGTCCCTGGGTAAGTGACCAAACTTATTCACCTCAGTTTCCTCATCTGTAAAATAAAGGTAACAGTCATACTTGATAAGTCTCAGAACTTCAGTAAATTGCTGACCCAGGACAACTCACTTAACATGTTTTCCTCAGTTTCTCTATCTGTGAAAGGGGAGAAAAGAATAATAGCAGTTACCTGCCAGGTTTGTTGTGAGGGTAAGATATTTGCAAATCTTAAAGTACTCTGTGACTGCTAGTTGTTATTGCAAAAAAGACTTATGATCAGCTGTTCTGCATACTAGTCTTCGAAACTCGGAATCCTATAACGTTTTCTGCTTGCAATATTGTTTTAATGTTCATGAAGAATCATTCTTTCCTCAGAATGTAATGTCCCAGAGCCTAGGAAACAGGGGAAATGAGGCTGAGTAGTTTTTGTCCGACTCACATAACTTTCTTTTTGCATCTCCGAATTTAATGGGGATTTCCTTTACCAAACCCTGGGTCTCTGTGGTGCATTCAGCGCCAGAAACCCCAAATGAGGAGGGGTCCAAAAAGCTGTCTGTGGCAGCATTTACCACCTCGGCAAGCAGGCCGATGGATGGCGAAGACTGCACTTCCAAAGCTTTCTTGCAGTTACTTCATCTGGTTACCAGATGCAGCTGCATTTACCGGCAATTTTCTCCGGATCCCCCCACTCCCCCCCCCCCCAGGAGAACAAGGAAAGGGAGGAGTGAAATGAACAGAATAACCTTTAGGAAAAGCCAGCCTCCGCACTGCTGGCCAAATTCTGCTTGGCATTCCTTCCTGATTGGTTATAAACAGCCCAATCCCAGAATTCCTTTAGCGCAGAAAGCTTCTGAATGACCTACACAAGTGCAGGCTGCTGCGGAGCGTGCCAGGCCGTACCTTTCAAAATTCCGTGGGCTGTGGTGGCGGCTGGATGCAGAGGAGACCGGCCCTTGGTAGCGGGGAGGAGCTGAACAAGAAGCAGAAGGGAACAAATCTGAAGGAGCTGGAGGGTAGTGCAGGAAAGAGGCTGGGTGGGATAGAACTCAAAGCAGCAGCAGATTCCCTTGTTTAACCAGATTAGTAACTGGCGATTACATAGCAATTTAAGGTTGGCCCAGCGCTTTATAAGAAACAGCTAGGTAGTGTAGTGGGTAGATCCGAAATGGAGTCAATATCTCCTCACCTTTTACTGGTAGTATATAACTCATGGCAAGTCAGTTATCCTACCTCAGCCTTAGTTTCCCCATCTGTAAGTTGAAGTTAGTAATACTAGCACTACCTTCTAGAATTGTGAAGACCAAATGAGATATTTGCCCCCCCCCCCCAAAAAAGCTATATAAATGCTATTATTTTATTTTCACAACCCTATGAAATAGGTATTGCACTTATCCCCATTTTAACGATTAGGAAACTGAGGCTGATATAGGTAAGTGACTTGCTCAGTGCCTCACAGGGGCAGTCTTAGGGATGATTGAACGCAGGTCTTCAAGTCAAGCACTCTATCCACTATTTCGGATAGTTGTCACTTATGTATTTACTGTAGGAACAGAAGATAGAACGCAAGAATTGGCGTCAGATAGTTCGAATTCCGTCTCAGACACTTGCTATGTGATCACTTAATCCGTTTCCTCATCAATAAAATGGGGAGAATTATTTACTGAGTTGTGATGAATTAACATGTAAAGCACTTTGCCACTCTTAAGAGCTTTATAAATGCTAGCTAATATTAATGGGGTTTACATAGATTTTTTTAAAATTCATTAAAGCTTAACATTGAATTAGGACTTTTGGGAAAACCGGTAGTTGTAACTTGCGCTTCCATAAACAAAAAGCAGTATTTGTTGTGTTTCCTCTAGAGAAGCACAAAGTATGCGCTTATAAAATGCTTGCTTTCTCAACTTAAATCCTCCCTTGACCGGACGGGGCAGGAGGTTCTGTCGCTACGTGGCTCTGGGTCGCCTCGGAGAAAACCCGGCAGTAGATTTTCAGCGGAAGGACCGGACCTTGGAATCCAAGCGCCCCTTCAATGGGCGCTCCATCGCCAGTGGCACGCCTCCCCGCCCCCATACAAAGACTCAGACCAGGGACTGCTCAGGGACTAAGAAACCGCAATGGAAACCCGGACACTTGAAGGCTCAAAAGCCCCTCCTTCTGCTCTTGATCCCTCCCCTTCCTCTCGGGGCGGGCGCGAAAACCAGGAGGCCGGGAGGCAGCTGCACGGCACTGGGTCGCGCCGGCGGGCGCACTGAGCATGCTCAGTAGCCGAGCGGGAGGGGGGTGCGGGCCTTTTTTTTTTTTTTGGTCTCCAGTCTGAGGCCTCCTCTCCCCCCTCCCCCACCTTCTTGCCCCCCCGATTTAGCCCCCCACCCCCCACCCCAGCCGGAGAGCTGCCATGGCTGAGGTTCCGAGCGCGGCGCTGTCCCAGGCGGGTTGGTAAGTGGCTTGTATCGGCCGTCCCCGCCTCCCCTTGCTGCGGGTCGGGCCCGGGCCCCGGAGGCCGGCGAGGACTAGAGGGAGGGCCGGAGGGCGGGGGGAGTGCGCGTACCTGCGGGGTGGGGGTAAGAGCTAGGTTGGGGCTGGGGCAGGCTGCCCGAGGCCTTTTCTGCTGCCTCCTGCCGGGCTCGGCCCCGCCCCGGTTCCGGCCCGGCCAGACCCGGCCTGGCCCCGGTGGCGCCACGCGGAATTTCCCCCCCCCCAAAACTCCCCAAACTGGCGGCCCTGGGTTCGAGGCCCTAGGGTCGGCGCCCCGCTAGGCCTCTCAAGCCTGCCTGACGGCCTTACGCTGCTTTCCAAGCCCCCTGTTCTTATAAGCTCCGTCCACGTTATACCCCAGCCACCCCACTCTTGGATACTCAGCGACCCCGCGACTCCTGGGCGCCCCTTCCTTCAGGCGTTTCATCTCCCGACTTCGTGCCTTTGCATTGACGGCTCCCCATGCCCTCCTTTCCCTCCCCAGTCTTGTGACTTTTTTTTAAAACATCAGCTAAACCACCTTCCCTGTAATGAGAGCCCCTCCTGTGTTGTTTTTGTACATTATAGATTGCATATTGTCCCCATCTTTAGATTGAGAGCTCACTGAGGGCAGGACCTGTTTTTGAGTGTCTTTGTATCCCCAGTGCATAGTTTCTCCAGTGTCTAGTAGCCAGGCGCTTAATAAATGCTTGATTAATTGCTCACGTGTGCTGCTGGGGAAGAGTGCCTGGCCAGATGTGCTAAGCTGCCTTACAGCTGACGCATCCTCCTGCCAGCCTTTTTTATATTTGGGAACAAGTGTGCTGTTATTGGAAGAATGGCTCAAGGTGGTGATCTTGAATTCTAGTTGAAAGTTGGGGAGGAAAAGTAATTGAGTGGGAATCTAAAAGAGTCTTTGAAGTTACTCTTGTCTCTTTTCATTTAGTTTTAAACCAAGTGACAGATGGCTGACCTCTGCAGCATAGAAGATAGATATTTAAGACTTGTGCCAGGGAGGTCTTTCCTATAAAAGAATAGCTTGTTTTTTCCTAAACAAAAATCAGGTTTCATAGTAGAGCTATATTATCTTAATAGCAATTAAAATGATGCAGGTAGAAATTCAACTATTGACACATAGTAAGCATTACTGACACAAGTGTTGGCTAGATTTGTTGAGATTTTATTTTTGTGAAAGGGTCATGTAGAAGAATTGTGTCATGTTTTAACCTTGTCATTCAAAAGATCCTGGATCATAAACTTGAGTTGTGAAATTTTACCGTTTTATTTAGTTCATTCATTCATTTATTGTTTACTAAACTACTTTTAATGTCATAGTGAAAAGATTCCTAGTTTTAACAATCAAAAGACTTGAGCTTATCTTTCATCCTTCCACCTACTGGCTAGCTAGCTTCATGACCCTGGGGAGTGACTTTGATCTGTGTGAGGCTTACTGGCCTCCTCTATAGAATAGATGCTGTAAAATAGGTATTATCTCCCCCTTCACACTTTCTAGAGTACTTTCTCTGTTACTTTCTCCCTTCCTTTCACATTTGGTTTTGTGTTAACTTTTTGGGGGGTATGCACTCTAGTTTTCTTTGGAGAAAGTCATCCAGAATGGTAGTTACTTTTTACCCTTGTATCCTTATTTTGCCAAACACATAGTCTTACTTGTAGTAGACTTTAATACACCTTTAGTTTGAATTAAATTGGATAGGTAGAGGGAGCACATTTGAGGATGGACAAACACTGCACAAAGGTGTGGGACTAGAAAAATTCAAGGTGTGTTCTGGAGACCGATGAATCAACCAGTTTAGCTGGATTGGAGGGTTAGTGGATCTTTTTAGATAAAAGCTGTAAACTTGGGCAAAGGATTTTTTTTTCCTCCTCTTCTTTTTATTCAGGGAAACAGTATATTTACTTACGGAAGTAGGAGACAAGTTTCTGTAGTCCTAACATATAATAATGAACTTTGATCTTAGATATCTCCGTTTTTGTGTGTGTGTGTGTTTTTTTTTTTTTTTTTTTGTTTTGTTTTTTGTTTTGCTTTTTGCTGAGGCAGTGAGGTTAAGTGACTTGCCCAGGGTCACACAGCTAGGTAATGTTAAGTGTCTGAGACCAGATTTGAACCCA
The DNA here is from genome assembly GCA_023553655.1 of Myrmecobius fasciatus. NCBI lineage: Eukaryota > Metazoa > Chordata > Mammalia > Dasyuromorphia > Myrmecobiidae > Myrmecobius > Myrmecobius fasciatus. The sequence continues at coordinate 802,298 of JAJPUD010000029.1, forward strand.
GGTCCTCCTGACTTCAGGGCTGGTGCTCTATCCACTGCGCCACCTAGCTGCCCCGATATCTCCGTTTTTAAAAGAAGGAGATTAAAATAGATGATGTTTGAAGTTCCTTGCAATATGAAAATTCTCTCTGGTTAAAGATGGTTTGAAGCATTTTGTTATCCAGGCCTGAATTCATCTTTCAGTTCAGAACCTCTAACACCTTCATTATTACTTGACTTTGAATGAACTTGAGTCAAATCATATTATTTGTAATTTGACTATGTGATTATAATGCATCCAGTTTCTTAATTTGGGTAATAATTGTTTAATACTAATCAGCATTTTATGGGAATTTTTGCTGCATTTTGTAATCAGTATCCAGTTTTTGTGTAGTTCATCATGATTAACTGAATTATCATTTCATGGATTCTCTTATATGTCAAGAGTTTCCCTTGTATCTCAAAAATTATATGCTAAGGTCACTTAAATGTGTAATCAAAGTAGGAGATATCCAGGGAATGAATATGCAAGAGAAGGAAAGATTTCCAGGAAATTTGTGTTGACTCATTAGTTTTTGATTATGATTGAAATAAAATTTTAGGTAACTGGTATATTCAGGAGGAACCCTGGGCTGAATTTTGTCCTTTTTTTCTGGTGTTAATTTTATGCAACTTTGCTTTTTTCTTTTCCTTCCTTTCTTTCTTTTTTATTTTTATTTATTTATTTATTTTAACCTGCTGTTGGAACAATTGGAAACCTTTCAAATCTCACATTCAGAAGACCAATTTAAAATGACTCTCTTTTTTGTTTTAGAATTTACATTTCCTGAGGACCGACTTGGCAGATTTCTCTTCATGGCCATAGTGTAATACATATCAGTCACTAGCATTTACTAAACACTGTGTACCAGGTGAAGAGTTAAAATAGACATTAAGACTGGTTTTGGGAGAGCAAAATTATATTATATGAAAAATAGTATATTAGAGATTTGGTTATATTTCAGCCAACCTGAAGAAATCAAATCAGACATTATCACTGGTTACTAAGGTTTTGCCATTTTTAAATATGAATAGCACAGAAATTAGCAAAGAAAGGGGTTTTTAAGAATTAACAAGTTCCCTAGTGCAACCCACTGTTTATCAGGAAGAAGCCATCAAAGAGAAGTTGCCAGAAAATAGGAGTACATCATTGACTGACAGCTAAATCCATAAAGTTTAGCAGACTAACCCCAGAAGAGATTTGGCAGGGGAAGGGATTATACCTTTGCTTTGTAGGCTAACCTTTAAAGGGATTTAGTTAGTTATAATAAAAAGAAAGATACCATGAGGTGGGAGTACCCATGGCAAGCTAGCTCACAATTAACCAGGAGGAAGAAGCTATCATAGAGGACACTATGATGATGACACTATGAGATGGGAGAAAGTATCTTATAGCGAGCTTAGTCCTGAAAAGGAGTTAAGGAAGATCTATACCACGATTAGATTTTTATAGGAGAAATATAACCTGAGGGCTTAATGTCATGACTTGGTTTTCTGATTGGATAAATAAAAATCGGGTTTCTAAAAGAGGCCACCAGCCCCCACCTGGGGTGGAACTGTAATTGAAAGTCCACTTGAATTAGAGACCTACTACTTAAGAACAAAAGGCTTGCTTTAGCCTGAGATGATCCCATCTGTGCCCTTCCCTGCTTGCCTCAGGAAGTATTATAACCTATCAAGGCTTCAGACTTTCTCTGCTAGAGCCCACCTAGCTACCTAGGACCTGGTATTATAAAGAAAGAAGAAACTCCTACAAATCCACCAGCCCTTGTACTCAAGGAATTAGAATTACTGTTTTAATTGGAGGAGAACCAATGAAAAGGTAAAGATATGGTTGTATTTGAACAGGTCTGTAACTGGATGGTAGAGTATGAGGGAGTAAAGTGAAAGAAGGCTGAAGCATTAGGAAGAAGGGGCCAGGTTATAAAGAGCTTTAAATGTCAAATAGAGTATCTTATATGTGATCTGGAGGGTAACAGGGACATTGGAGTTCTCTAAAAAGGCAGTGATATGATCAGAATTGTCCTTTAGGAAGATTTTTTTTGGCACATCTGTGGAGATTGAACTAGAGTGGGGAGAGACTTGAGTTATGGAATTTGAAATTCCAAGTATTTGGAAAGCAATTGTAATAGCCAGGTTTGAGGTAATGAGCACCTGAATAAGGGTTGTAGCTATCAGAATAGAGAGAAAGGGACTAATATGAGAGCTTTTGGGGAAGGTAGAAGCAATAAGATCTGACATAATCGAATATATGACATGAATGAAAGTGAGAAGTTGAGAATGATTAAGTTTGTGGACCTGAGTGATTGGGAGGATATTGCTATTCTAGACAAGGATAGGAAAATTCCAACAACTGGGTGGCAAAGTTTGGAGAAGGGAAAGAGAGATGAGTTTTGTTTTATAGCTGATAACATTTGAAAAGCTTCTTGGACTTCCTGATAACTGAGAGCTTACACTAAGCTCTTCCAGAGATCTTGGAATCATCTGCATAATTGAACATATGCTAGGTACTGAGAATGGAGAATACCAGCTACTGTAGAGTCAGGATAGGCTTCATGTAGGAGTTGGCATCCTCTTCGTAAACTAGAAAAGCTTCTTGAGTGAAGCATCTGCTTTGTTTTTGTCCAGCAACTGCCTTAACACATTACATATAGCTAATAGAATAGAACCTAAGAATTCAAAGATACTTATAGACCATCTTACTCAATTTGTGTCTGACTTAAAATTCCTTCTATAATGTCCCTAACAAGTATTCATCCAACCTTTGACTACAGATCCCTTCCACTTCTGATTCTGTAATTATTAGAAAAGTTTTCCTTATGTTGAACTGCACTTGATCACTCTGCAACTTTTTCTCAGGGTCTTCTGATTTTATCCTTTGGGTCTAAGCAGAATATTTTAATCCCACTTCAGGTGCCTTAATTTTAAAAGAGCTGCCTTTTTTTTTTTTTTTTCTTCTTCCCTTCTTAAAACATCCCTAGTTTCTTTAACCAGTCTTATTTAAAAACAAAAAACTTTTTAGATACCATGCCCCTCTTTGGCAGTCTGGGGAAGCATTTAGACCTCAGAATAAAATGAATAAAGCAAATATACTGAATTATAGAGGAAACTGATTATATTGAAATAGTTATTAGAATTATTAAAAAATTTACACACAAATTCACAGATCCTTGTCTAAGAATGCTTACCGTGAAGCAATTTTGAGGCCCCTTAGCATGCTCATTGCCTTTTCCTGGATACTCCAGATTATCAGTGTCTTCTTTAAAATGTACTGAGAGTAGGGGCAGCTAGGTGGCGAAGTGGATAGAGCACCAGCCCTGAAGTCAGGAGGACCTGAGTTCAAATTTGATGTCAGACACTTAACACTTCCTGGCTGTGTGACCCTGTGGGACCCTGTGACCTACCTAACCCAATTGCCTCAGCCAAAAAAAAAAAAAAACAGAGTACTGAGAGAGAAGTTAATTGAGTTGTCTAAGGTCACTTATTTAAAAAAATCATAGAACCAGGGACTTGAACTTGGATATCTTGACTTCAGATAACATATTTTCTCAGTATATCCCAGCTTATCTTTTAAATAAATTAAAGAGAGTCTTGTTAGTAAACAACAACAACAATAAAACCAAAATTGGCCATCTTTTCATAGCTCCTTACTAAAAAATGCTAATTCTTGTTAATAGGTGTTAGAATGGAAGCACTTTTTAGGAAACATGTGTGACTTAGTAACATTATTGTTTGTCTTTCATTTTTGAAGAGGACCACAACCTCAAGGAGATGATGCCTTGACAAGCAAGTGAATTGGTTGGAGTGGGCTGTCTAGAGCCTTCTAAGTCCAGTGGCAAGATACATAGATCAGGAAATCTGGAAATAGCCTTGGATGAGGTGGGAGACCTTGGCCTTTTTAAGCTAATGGGTTTGATTGGTTTTCTAAGAGAGTAGGATAGAAAAAGAGAGGGTAGCTGTTATATCTTTGGTATAGTCATCTATGCTTCTATACATACCTATACATACTTAATGAAGACTGTATCTGCATCTGTATCTTCTCTTCGGTTTATAGTCTTAGAGAGTTTTTCAGATCTTCCTGGCTTTGAGGCTTGATTTTTTTATCTGCTGTACCATTCTGTCTCATTTGGACAGAATAATAATTTTTTTAAATGAGGGAAAAGTTTTTGAACACCTGAAGATGATCTTGGCATTATCATTTATTTAACTTTTTTGAGTTGTGTTCTCAAATAAAATCTTTTGTGGTTCTGGCTTCCCTTTTCCCATACATTGCCTGGATTCTTTTGGTATCAAAATAATGTATTCTCTGACTTGAACCTGATTTCCATTTCTTCCTATTGAATTTTTTAGTGATTATATATTTAATCTTAAGGGAACTTATGTGGATATATATTCATATATAGATATTTCCACACACATATATCTATATGTATGTATGTTATCTATCTATATTTACTAAGTTGTACATTCTTCATTTTCAAATAGGACCAGTGATATTGGTGTATTGGATTTAAATGGGGCAGAGTTGTGGTCATCAACTTCTCTCTTTTTCTGACTGTCTCTCTCTCCTCTTTACACACACACACACACACACACATTTATTTGGGCCTGTGATTTCATTGATACAAAAAACTTCCATTTTAGAAATAGAAACTCCCTCTGATGATACAGATAAGTGGCTTGTTTGTAACTTAGTGTCTTTTAAGCAGTGTTTGGGATATTAAAAGCTTCCTTGACTTTTCCATGATCACACAACTAGTACAACTAGTAGGACTGAAATCAAGGTCTTCATGATTTCATAGGGCCTGTTGCCTATCTATTATCTCACTTTTTATTTAAAGTAAAAATTTCTATCCATCATTTCTCTTAAAGAAAAAAATCCTTTAAACCATAACATTTTTAAATTAAAATTTAATTTAATTAAAGCTTTTTATTTGCATAACATGTATGGGTAATTATTCAACATTGACCCTTATAAAGCTTTCTGTTACAAATTTTCCCCCCAGTCCCCTCCCTTCCCCTAGATGGCCGGAAGTCCACTACATGTTAATTATATTAAAATACTTGACAAGTTGAATATATGTATACATATTTCCATACTTACCTTGCTGTGCAAGAACAATCATATCTACATGAACAAAAAATATCTGAGAAAGGAAACCCAATGCAAGCAAACATCGATAGAGAGCATGAAAATGATATGTTGTAGACAACATCTCATATCCCTCTCTCTGGGTGTATATGGCCTTTTTTACTGAACAATTGGAACTGGTGTGAAACATTTCATTGTTGAAGAGAGCCATGTCCATCAGATTTGATCATCATATAGTATTGCTGTTGCCGTGTATAATGATCTCCTGGTTCATGCAAGTCTCTCCAGGCCTCTCTGAAATCGTCCTGCTGGTCTAAACCATAACATTTTAAAGATTTTTGTCTTCAGTGAAAAATCAAAGCTTTAAAATTTATTTTAAATTGAAAAAGACAAATTTAGTGGTTCATAGAATCCCATAACTTCAGAATTGGAACAGCTTTATACTCACATGAACAGTATAGAATATAGTTTAATAATTATGTAATAATTCATAATGTTAATTCTGTGTAAATGGAATTTTTTTGTTTTAGAAATGTAATTTTTGTATTGGGTACTTTAATGTTAATGTGAAACATTTGATTGAATCCAGTTTTATGTGATACATCTTTAACTATTTCTGAGAGAAAAATTTGGGGTTTCCATATTTACAGAATTTGGAAGCATCAAATAAAGTTGAACCTTTAAAGTACATTTATTAAGCATGTATTTTGTTTAGGCATAAATGAAAACAGCAATTATAGAAAAAAAAGAGTCCCAAAAGGGATTTTTCTTTTTGATAACCCAAAGGGCTATCAAACTGTGTATACTCAGGAAATCCTGCAGTGTCTCTACCGGGTTGGTATCCTGTAGTGGCAAGGAACTGGAAACTGAGTAGATGGCTGAATAAGTTATGGTATATGAAATTTCAGAGAGGCCTGGAGAGAGTTACATGAACTGATGCTAAATGAAGTGAGTAGAACCAAAAGAACATTGTACACAGCAACGAGATCATGCAATGATCAATTCTGATGGATGTGGCTCTTTTTCAACAGTGTGGTGATTCAACAGTGTGGCCAATTCTAGTGGATTTATGATGGGGAGAGCCATCTGCATGCAGAAAGGACTATGGGGACTGAATGTATTTTCAATCAATCAATCAATTAGTCAATCAGTAAATGAATGAATGAATGTTGTTTCATACATATATACAACAGGTATTTTCACCCTTTTTTCATGTTGTTTGCTAGCTTTTTGTTTTTTCTTGTGCTGCATAATTATGGAAATATGTGTAGAAGAATCACACATGTTTTAACATATTCGATTACTTGTCTGGGGATGGGGGATGGGAAGAAGAAAAATTTGGGACACAAGATTTTACAAGGATGAGTGTTGAAAACTCTTTGTAAATATTTTGAAAATAAAAAGCTATTATTTAAAAAAAAAAAAGAAAGAAAGAAATGGTCCTTTGGTCATTTTTGACTGAATGATGATCTTCAAACTTTTTTGACTATATCAGTAAAAATTTATCAGTAAAATTTTTTTGAGCACACGACACTGATGTGTGTATATTTATTTGTAAATTATGTATATGTATTTATTAAAATAATCTGTACATTATAAAGAAGAAATTTTAAAAGATTAGGTAAAGGTGAAGGAAACAATATAAATTTTAAGAAGTTATTAGTGATGTAAAAATCTTTTTGCTTGAGTAATATTAATAGATGTTTAGAGTTTTGTTTTTTTGTTTTTTTTATAGAAAATCTGTGTCCTGGAGAAAGCGCTGACTTGTAAAAAAAATATTTGGCAATTATGAATTATTTTATTACCATAACTATGAAGTGAATTTATTATTTTTTTAAAGATACTTTAAAAATAAAAGATAACCAATGCAGCAGAGAAATAATAAGTCATCTCAGTCAGTGAGTCAACAGATATCATGTTTCTCTGTGGTAAATAGATATTCATATATGTTGTAGAAACAATAAACAAAAGTAAATTATCTCAAATTTAAACTCAAAACAAAGTTTTCAGTATCAATCTATATTTCTGTATGTGATTCTGCTTAAAACAGAAGCTATTATACTTTTATTTCTTATATGTTTAAATATTTTAATTGTTTTTGTTTCATTAAGAGTAACAGCAAGAAATCAGTTGAGTTATACGTAGAATGGGGAGTGGTTAGGCCGTCATAGTAGGACTTTAAATAACCAATGGGACATTCTTATTTGATCTCAAAAGTATGGGGAGTCATTGGAGTTTATTGAGTTAGGGAGTGGGAATGAAGGTGGGATGAGGTGAATGTGACAGACTAGGACTTTAAGAAAATCACTTTGGCAGATATGTGGAGAATGAAGCAATTTGGGGAAGCTCTTAAGGCAAGGAAGTGATTGTGCAAGAGTGATGAAGGTCTAAATGTATGTGTGGGCTATTTAAATGGAGAGGAGATAAATGTGAGAGAGATGTATGGATTTAGAAATGACAAGATATGATTATTGGTTTAATATATCAATATATTTCTGGCATGGAGGTCATGAACCTATGTGCCTAGAAGGCTAGTGCCTCCAAAAGAAACACAGAAATTCCCAAGAGGAAGAGTGGATTGGAATGGGGGAAGATAATGAAATGAGATTTGTGTTACTATCTGTCCATGCCTGCCCATTTTATCCTCCCCTGAAAGAAAAGGAAAAAAAGAGGAGCAACGAATGGGCTCCTAATCCTTCTTCTTTCCATGAGGCACCTACTGCCATCTGGCAAGTTGGGTGTACTGGATAGGGGCAAGGAGATCTTTTCTATGACATTTGAACAGCTGCTGTTGCAGGTACCTGGGTTGGGAAAAGATAATAACTACCCTGGTGGGTTGGCTCACCTAATGGTGTAAGCACATAGTCAGGAGAACTGGAAGCTTGCACATTTTTAAAGATGACCAAGAAAGAAAAATGTAATTATTTTAGAGACAGTTCCCACATAATTTGTTATTGCTAGGAAGTTGAGATTTTGCCCAAGTTCCTATTTTCTGAATGGTTATCACATATTTCATTGGGTCATGCTACATTTCCTTTTATGACCACTGTTATAAAGGCTCCTAATTAAAAAAAAAAAATCTGTTTGGTTTGGGAGGGGCCTCTCATCATAATCTTCCCTTTCCATTCACTTCCTTACCTTCAAATTTTGTAACTATTTTCATTTAAATGTTATTAATACTGTTTTTCCTTTTTTAATCTATGCAAAATAAATCATGTAGTAACAGATACTCAGGGTTTCTGTGCATATGTGTACAGGAGATAAGACTAGGGAATGGATCCTATACGTGATATCTTCCTATTTAGATATGTTTTTTCTACTTAATATACAATCATCAACTGTCACATTGGCTTATATGGTTTGTGTCACTGCAATGTCTAAAGGTAGTAAGCCTTACTGACCTCTTGGCTTACAGTATAAGTTGTATACTTTTTTCCTGTACTATCATTGTAAATTGGTAAAAACTGTAAAATATTCTGTTAGAGCCTTTAAGTTTCAGGTCTTCATATGCTGTTTGCAATGGTTTTTGGTGAATAAACTATAATTTCTAGTTTCAACTGCCTGTAGAGTTGACTGTCTCAAGTATAAAGGGGTATAAAAAGAAACATCCAATCTCAGCAGATATGAAAAATTTTCTCCTCTAGCTCAACAGTATTTGCTTAGTCAAGTAAAATTTCATAGTGATATTTCAAGAACCATAATAGTATAACTAGAAATAGAATGATGTAGATAAGTGTCATGTTTTAAGGGTTTAGAAGTGAGTGGGTAGAAATAGAGGTAGGCTTAGAAGGGTAAAAGCAGCAAAAGTACATAAAGCCAGTGTATGTAGAATAGAATTGGTTCAGTAAAGGGCTGAGGCATAGGATAGAATTGAGTGTAGGCAGAGAAGGGTTGATGCTCTGGAAGTTCTAAGAGGTAGAGGGATTGATAATCACCATGAGGAGAAAGAAAATACAGAGGAAAAATGAGTAAGGTTTCTTATCTGGAAACTTAAAGAGGTGAGCTATATTATCTTCAAAGCCCTTCTAGGTCTCAGTGTTTTTATGATCTTGAATCAGGGCTATTAAAATGATGGTTAGTTGGGCACTATACTATAGCAAAGTCGGGAATACTAGGTAGGGTTCAAATTCTTTTTTTTTTTTTAATTTTTTAAAAATTATTAAAGCATTTTATTTTCAAAACATATGCACACAAAAAAAATAAAAAAAAACCATATGCACAGATAATTTTTCAACATTGATCCTTGCATAGTCTTGTGTTCCAAATTTTCCCCTACTTTCCCTCACCCCCTCCCCTAGATGTCAAGTAATCCAATATGTTATACATGTTAAAATATGTTAAATCCAATATATATATAAACATATTTGTACCATTATTTTGTTGCACAAGAAACATCAGATCAAAAAGGAAAGAAAATGAGTAAGAAAACAAAATGGCAATGAACAACAACAAAAAGAGTGAGAATGTTATGTTATGATCCACACTCAATTCTCGCAGTCCTCTCTCTGGGTGTAGATGGCTCTCTTCATCACAAGATCATTGAAACTGGCCTCAATCATCTCATTGTTAGAAAGTCATGTTCATCAGAATTGATTGTGGTATAATATTGTTGTTGCTATGTACAATTAAATTCTGGTTCTGCTCATTTCACTTAGCATCAGTTCATATAACTCTCTCCCCAGGCCTCTCTGAAATCATCCTGCTCATTCTTTCTTATAGAACAATAATATTCTATAACATTCATATACCATAACTTATTCAGCCATTCTTCAACTGCTGGGCATCCACTCAATTTTCATTTTCTTGCCACTATGAAAAGGGCTGCCACAAACATTTTGCACATGTGGGTTAGGATTCAAATTCTGTATCTCTCTACCTACTTTTTTGAATGTCAGCAAGTCACTTAACTTCTATACCTGACTTTATCTGTAAAATGAGAGTAATGAATTTGATGGTCTCTAAGGTCTCTTCTAGCTCTTAATCTGTAAAGAAGTATAGTTTTTCTATCATGTTCCTGTAATTGTCATTGAGTATGCTTTCTGGAGTACATTTTTATTTTGTCCTTCAGTCTCTGCTTATGCTTCATTGTGATGTGGAAATAATACTGGTTCTAAATGTTATTAGTAGAGAACTCTGCAAGTTGGCATAAACTGGAGCTTTGTGATAGATTAAATATCTGTTACATAAGCATTAGCTGGGTTTGGAAAGATTCATCATGTAGTTAAGATGGTATAAAATGATTGCACTGAATGAAATTCATCTACTAAAGTATATAGGAGTTTGTGTTCTGTATCACTTGAGAGAATAGTCAAACTAAAATCATAAAGCAGTTGAAGTTTAAGGCATGTTAAGTAATATTAGCTAGCAATATATAGAACTTTAAGGTTGGCAAAGTACACTATTAATTTATTTTACCCCCTCAACAATCCTGGGAGATGGGTGCTATTATTATCCCCATTTTACAGATGAGGAAACTGAGGTAGAGAGATGTTTCTAAGGCTAGATTTGTACTCAGGCCTCTGATTTTAAGTTTGGCACTTTCTTCACTATGTCACCTGCCTGTACCTGTTCATAGGGTCATAGATGTAATGCCAGAAGATATCGCAGAGACCGTCTAGTCCAATATCTTTATTTTACAGATGAGGAACCTGAGATTTAGGGAGATAAAGTGACTTGATTAAGGTCTCACCTAGAGTAAGCGTGGGATTTTACCCAGGTCTTATTCCAGAGCCAGTACTCCTACCAATGTACTGCCATTTCTATGTGTGTTTGTCTTTCTGTGTTTGAGAAAAGGCTAATGAATGTTTATGTCCCAAAATCACTAAAACTATAGTAGGTAATGTATGTCTACTAAAGGAATATTTTCCACTTTGATCTTAAGTTAACATTTTGCAGGGACAGCAATTAAAAAGAATATTTCAATTATTGATTATCATAACTTGCTTTTAATACTTTTATAATTATATAGTTTTAATATAGTTACATGAAGAAGTCTTACTATTCCATTTGCTTCAACTCTTAAAAAAAAATCTTATCAAGTGACTAGAAAGGGGTCACATTTGAAAATGCTGTCATGACAAGTTTTTTTTTTTTTTTTTTTGAGAGCTTTTAACCATGCAGCAGTTTTGAAAGGAAAAGGAAAGATTTATGTTAGATATTAGGAAAGGTGAGTTCTCTGTAAAGAGTTATTGCAGTGTTGTACAATTTTTCATGTGCTTTCAAAAAGGAGGGCAAAAAACTACCTATTCCATCTGTAGAAATTTTTTTTTTTTTTTTTTTTTTTTTTCCCCTTTGAGGAACTGAAGGATTGCTTGAATTGGTTTTCTTAGATATCTCAAAATCTTTAACTCACAGATTTTTTGCTCTGGTCCAAAATCTAAGTGACAAACTTAGTTCACTAGTTTGTCTAGTCTTCAGTACCACAGAATTAAAGTCATTGCTATTGAATTTATACTTTTTTGTACTGGTTCTTTTTCAGTCTGGAGATACCTGGTTAATCTGAAAATGAATTTTTAAAGTGCAGGAAAAATACTAGTATTGGTTTATTTTTCTTGAATAGTCACATAGATTGACCTAAGGAATACAAAAGGAATATCTTAATTGTATGAATTCTTTTAATTTTTATTGTATTCTGATACAGTTTTTTTTGGTTGCCAAAGCAATATTTATAAAAGGGAACTGCTAATAAAATTTAGGTGACTTGTGATGATAGCTAGAATGCTAGTTAGTTTAACCTTCCATTCTTTAGTCATCATTAGACAATTTATTTGGTTTAGAACAAATTGCTAATGAAACCCAAGGTTTTAGGTATACTGTCCAGTGGATTGTCAGTGTATTAAATAGTATTACAATGTTTTAATAATATCACTGATATCTCCTAGAGAACATGAGAGAACTGTTAAATTTGCAATTCACCAGTCTTCTTTTTTTTTGATGGATTTTATATTTTCATTTTTTAGGTATGAATTAAACTAATTTTTCAGAACTAGTGATAGAAGATTCATTTGTGCTATTATCATGTAGACAACATTACTTAACATGGTTTGAATTTTCTTCTGCTTCAGCATGTTTTCTTTGGTTATGAAATTAAGCCAGATTCTTGGAGGGCTTTTCTTATAATTCATCTTCCCCCCACCAAAAAAAAAAAAAAAAAGTAACTTCATGTACAAATTGAATTGTTTGGAATTACTTGTGCTATTTCAAGCAAAAGAAGAAATTAAAACATATTACTCAGTTTTGTGTATATGTATATATATATAAATGAACAACTAAATAAGTCTTTACCCAGGTCAGTGCTGAAATTGTGCTTTGTAACTCTGAAATTTACAGTATTTTGCATAATGAAAGTTATTAACCAATATGTTATTACTTATGCAAAAAAGTGGGAAATGAAGTTTTGGATAGGGAACTAGTCTAAGAAACAAGAATGTCAAAGTTCAAGTCTTGTCTCTGACAATATTGGCTATGGGACCAACCAAGTTTCAGGGCATATGCTGACCTACATTGGTAGGGTGTTAATGTATTTGTACTTCTTTATACCATTTAAATCACAAATGCAATAGAAAAAGATACGGCGATTGAGGAGGCAAGAATAACTCTGAAAATAGGAATGATAATAACAATAGCAGCTAGTATTTATTTATTACTTGTGTTCCTGTTGTATTCCCCAGTAGAATTGGATCTTTTTTTTTTTTTTTTTTAACTTTTCCTGGTATTCCCACTATTGTGTGGAGTGCCATGTTTCTTTGTAGATGCTTTAAACTATTTTTTTAATTTTTTAAAAAAAAGTTTTTTTAAACAAAGTTTGTTGGGTTGAATTATCTGAGCTATCATTGCATTCTTAATGAAAACTGATTTGTCTACCAAAAAACTAATCATGGCACATAGTAGAACTATTGAAAAATATTTAAGTTCAGTGTAAGGATCCATTTATTCAGCATAACAATTCAGCTGAAAGGTTTATGATTTTTAAAAAATTAAATATAGTTATTTGGATAGATACCCTTTATATTTTGGTCTTGAATGTGGAGGGAATCATAACATTGGTGATATATGGATAAGTACCTTAGTGTAATCTACTTATTTTTGTCAGTTATACTTAATTGAAAAATTGAGGTTATATCAAATGCCCATGTTATGTCTATGTCTGTCATAGAATTTAAAACAACCCTAAAACTTGTATTCTTCTTTCTCAAAACTATTGAAATGAATGGGACTGATCTACACATTAGTAAATCCTGAGTATTTGACAGTACTGCTTCACTGATTTCAGTGGAAACTTTGTCAGTTTTAAGAGTTGCTAGATGTTTTGGAAATGCTCCGTTGATTTTAAATGGAACTTTTCTATTAAATCTGGAGGCTGATGAGATAGAAATCCTTTATTGGCTGCTCTTCAGTATTTCTCCCACACCTGGCCAACTATTTAATTCTGTAGACTTATAGCAACAGACAAATTTGTTATATTAACACTATTTAAGTTCAGTGAACAATAGCAGAAATTCATTTGAAGAAAACTTAAGTTTAGAGACCCAAGTTTATCAATATTTTCTTGGGTTTGAGAACCATATTTAGCTTTATCTATTAACTAATAGATTTAGTTATCATAATTTATTTTTTTTAGAATATGATAATCTTAGTTTGCTATACTAATATCTTTATTCTTTTTTTTTTTTTTGCTGAGGCAATTGGGGTTAAGTGACTTGCCCAGGGTCACACAGCTAGGAAGTATTAAGTGTCTGAGATCAGATTTGAACTCGGGTCCTCCTGACTTCAGGGCTAGTGCTCTCTATCTGCTGTGCCACCTAGCTGCCCCTAATATGTTTATTCTTATATAATGTAATTATGTTTTAGAAAACAATACTTGTTGAATCATACTGTTTCCTGTTGAGCATGTTCCCTTGTAAATTAAATCTTATTACAAATAAGTGTTTTCAGAATAGCAGGGTAGTATTATTAGAACAAATCAGGGAAGTATTCCAGTTCCATCATTTATTCATTTACATTTCAATTTTTAATAATAGTTGACATTTATTTAATACTTTTAAGTTTGCAAAGTATTTTATGTAATATTATTTCATTTGACCTTTACAACAACCTGGAGAATTAAGTCTATTATTATCCCCATTTTACAGATGAGGAAACACTCAGAGAAGTTGATACTCAAGGTCACAGCTAGTAAGTGTCAGAGATGGGAATTGAACCTATGTTTTCTTGATTCTAAGTGATAAGGACAGTTAAATCAATACCATATTGAATGTGTCTCAGTGATGTTGTGGCACAAATACTTCTTATACCCCAAAGTGATTTCCAGTAGAGCGACAATGTTGCTTAAAGGGCATCTATTTTTTTTTAATAGAAATGTAAATATAGAATCCAAATTATTTTAAATGTTATACACATTTAAGTCTTTCTTATTGTGGTATGAAAGTAGCCTTGAGTTCATTCAGTCCATTCCAGTGAAGTAGAATAGTTGACATATCCTACCAATTTGGAAAGGCTTTAATACTGGCCTATGAATGTACTGACATTCCAAGACCAGCCTAATGAAGTTTAGAGAGGTTTTTTTTTTTTTTTAGAAGATAGACTAAAAAAGTTCATCTTTTAATAAATCATTCAGTATCAATGGAAAGGAGATTATCCATGATGCAAAAAAACATATATCTTTTGAACTTTTAAAATTAGTTCATAGAACTATAGAACCTTAGAGTTGGAAGGAAGAATAGGAATGCCATGGGATTTTGTGATGGGAAGAAAAGATAAGACTAATCACATAGCAAGTGCAAGAGGTGACAGAGGTAGACAGCCCTGGTACTCCATGGTATCTCCTTGTTTGGAGAAATTGAAGAAGACTTTCAGCATGTTGAATGAACTGCCTCCACTATGCTGTACTTTTGGGAGAACATAAGACAGGAGTTGATAGGAATAGGCACACATGGATGGATTGCAAGCAGCATTGTTGGAGGGAAATCCCAAAATGATGAGATCATAGATCCATTTTAATATTTGAGAGTTAGAAGAGACTCCAGAAGTCATAAGTTATTTAATAAACAATTGTTTTTAATTTGATTTTTTTCCTGGGTTTATATTTTCTTCTTTTTACACCCCCCCCTTCACCTTTTTAATAAGTAGGAAAAATATCTATTAAATGTATAGTTAAGGAAACAAATTCCCACATTGGTCATGTTCTTCCAATTCTCCTCTCTGTCCCCATCCTAAATATGATTCGGTCTTCACTTTGAGTCTACCTGCTATAGCTTAAGCATTCCCAAGTCTTTTAAAATTGTCTTTACAATAATGTTATTATATGACATAAATCACATACCTATTTTAATCTTATCTTGGTATAAGGTGTGAGATGTTGTTCTATACTTAGTTTTTGTCATGCAGTTTTCTAATTTTTGAGGAGTTTTTGTTAAATAGTGAGTTCTCATCCCAGAAGTTCAAGTCTTGGTTTATCGAACAGTAGATTATCATCGTTGACTACCGTGTCTCTCGTGTACCTAACCCATTCCACTGATCAACCACTGCTTCTTAGCCAGATAGTTTTTTTTTTTTTTTTTCTTTTTGCTAAGGCAACTGAGGTTAAGTGACTTGCCCAGGGTCACACAGCTAGGGAATGTTAAGTGTCTGAGACCAGATTTGAACTCAGGTCTTCTTCACTTAAGGGCTGGTGCTCTATCCACTGCAATACCTAGCTGCCCCAGTACCAGATAGTTTTGATGGTTGTCATTTTGTAATAAAGTTTTAGATCTGATACAGACAAGTCACCTGACTTTGCATTTTTTTCCCCCTATTAATGCCCCTGATATTTCAATTTTTTATTCTTTTTAGATGAATTGTATTAGTTTGGTATGGCACTGAATAAAATATTAATTTAGATAGAATTATCATTTTTATATTAGCTTGGGTAAACTATGAGCAATTGATATTTTTTCAGTTATTTAGGTCTGACTTGATTTGTGGGAAAAGTGTTTTGTAATTGTGTCCATATAGTTCTTGGGTTTGTCTTGGAAGGGAAATTCCTTAATATTTTCTATTGTCTCTAGTAATTTTAAATGGAATGTCTCTTTCTATATCTTACTGCTGAGCTAGGTTGGTAATATATAGAAATGCTAATGATTTTTGTGGGTTTATTTTAGATTCTGCAGCTTTGCTAAAGTTATTTATTTCAACTAGCTTTTTAGTTGACTCTTTAGGATTCTCTAAGTACAACATCATATCATTTGCAAATAGAAATAGTTTTGTTTCCTTATTGCCTAGGCTAAACCTCCAATTATTTTTTCTTTTCTTATTGCTAATGCTAACCTTTCTAGTACAGTATTTAATAATATCTGTTTTGCTCTGATCTTATTGGGAAGGCTTCTAGCTTATTCCCATTACATGTAATACTTGCTGATGGTTTTAAGTAGATATTACTTATCATTTTAAACTCCATTTATTCTTATGTTCCTCTAGTGTTTTTAATAGAAATTGTATGGTATATTTTATCAAAAGCTTTTTCAGCATCTGTTGATAATCATTATCATATAATCATATTACTATTGTTAATTTTGTTATCGATGTGATTATGATCATAGTTTTTCTATTATTCAATCATCTCTACATTTCTGGTGTAAATCTCACCTGATCATATTGTATTGTCCTGGTAATCAATTGCTGTAATCTTTTGGCTATTATTTTATTTAAATTTTTTGCATCAATATCCATTATAGTAATTGGTCTATAATTTTTTTTCTCTCTCTTTTGGCACTTGGTAGTTTACCTATCAGCACCATATTTGTATCATAAGAAGAATTTGGTAGGAATCTTTCTATATCTATTTTTCCAAATAGTTTATATAGTATAGAATTAATTGTTCTGTAAATGTTTGGTAGAATTCATTTGTAAATCCATCTGGATCTGGAGATTTTTTTCTTAGGGAATTCATTGATGGCTTATTCAATTTCTTTTTTATAAATGGAGTTATCTAAATATTTTATTTCCTCTTTTAATCTGGGCAGTTTATATTTTTGATAAGCATTCATTTATTTCACTTAATTGGCATGCAATTGGGTAAAATAGCTCCTAATTAGTGTTTTAATTTCCCCTTTATTGGTGGTAAATTTGCCATTTTCATTTTTGATACAGGTAATTTAATTTTCTCTGTTTTTAAAAATCAAAGTAACCAAAGATTTTTCTATTTTATTGTTTTCCCCCCTACAAACTAGCCCTTAATTTTATTTATTAATTCAATTATTTTCTTACTTCCAGTTTTCTTAATTTCTCCTTTGATTTGAAGAATTTTAAATTTTATATTAATTAGGGACTTTTAATTTGTTCCTTTTCTAGTTTTTTTAGTTGCATGCTCAAATCATTGATGTGCTCTTTATTTTATTCGTGTAAGCATTTAGGGATATAAATTTCCCTTAAGTACTGCTTTGGCTGCATCCTATAAATTTAGATATGGTGTCTCTTTATTGTCATCCTCATTGATGAAATTATTTATTGTTTCTATGATTTGTTTTTTGACCCATTTGTTTTTTAGGATTAAATTATTAGTTTACAATTGATTTTTAATTTCTCTTTCCAGGGCCTTTTGTTACATGTAATTTTTATTGCATCATGATCTGAAAAGGATTCATTTAATATTTCTGCTTGTTTGCACTTGATTGTGATTGTAATATGCCCTATTACATGGTTAATTTTTCTTAAGTGCCATGTACTACTGAGAAAAAGATATGTTCCTTTCTACCCCCATTCATTTTTCTCCAGAATTTTATCATATCTATCTTTTCTAAAATTCTATTTACCTTCTTTATTTCTTTCTTGTTTATTTTGTGGTCAGATTTATCTAGTTCTGAGAGGGAGAGATTAAATTTCTTCACTAGTATAATTTGGCTGTCTTTCTATAACTCACTTAACTTCTCTTAAGAATTTGTATGCTGTGTGCCTCTTGTTGCATATATGTTTAGTATTAATATTATTTCATGGTCTTTGGTATCTTTGGTAGCAACATGCAACTTCCTAATCTCTTTTAATTAGCTTTCTATGGTCAGAGCTCTTCTTTTTTTTTTTTTTTTTTTTTTTTTGGCTTATTTTTAAAAGCTAAACTCTGTACTGTCTCAAGTTTCATGCACTTACTTGGTCACTGATTTTCTCTTGTGGGGCTTGAAGTGCCATGCACAGGGGCAGCATGGTTTCGAAGTCCTATTGTCCCCTGGATTCTAGGATTGGCAACTTTCTTGCTACTCTAGGGCTGGAAGCTTCACAGCTGGCCTATGATCTACTGTTCTACTGAGCTAGGGTCACTGAGCTTTGGTTGCTTACCTGTGATATGGCTAAGAACTTCCTGCTGACTCGCTCATATATTGCCTGTGCTCCCTCTTTGCCCACATGAGCCAGATTTTCCTGAAGCTTTCGAAGTTCTCCTTGTCTGGAAAATTGTTTAACTGTCTTTTTGTGGATTCTGTCACTCCAGAATTTTTTTTAGAGACTTGATTTAATGTAGTATCTAAGGGAACCTGGAGAGAACTCTTATAAGTTCTTGGCTTCTCTTTACCATCCCGACTCGACTCTGTATATGTAATTTAATAGGTGGACTATTTTAGATCCTGATTTTCCCAGTAAAATTATCAATTTTCATCCTCATCTTTCTGTCCTGGAACTTTCATAAGTCTGTCTTTTAGTTGGTTCATTTTGGGTTAGTGGATAATTTATCATACTTATTTTTCTTTGATATGCTATTTCATTTCCTTCAAGACTACCCTAATAATATCACTTAATTGAAACCACTAATTTGAAAGTGAGTGGTTCTCACTGGTTGATTTTATTACCTCAGTTTTTAGTTTCATACCTGGTCTGCTTTTCCTCTCCTTAACTATTCCAGGAATATATAAACCTGCCACAGTTTTTTCTAGACTGAATGATGAGAGATGAATAGGAACCCTGAATGGCCTTATTAATGACTGACAGAAGGATGGGATGAACCCAAATGGCTAATAAGAACACATTCTTTTCAGAGTTCAGACCAGGTAATAAATGCATAGGTTAGAGAGTTGAGAAAATTATAGTGTAATGTATGGCAATCCTGTTTGTGTGGAGCTCAATTAGAAACAATTTAGTCTTGTTAAATCTGCATGGGTGCCACACATTTGACAGTTGTGATTTGTGGCATTGCAGGCATCTTTTCTTCATATCTTGCAAGTATTTTGTGTGGAAAGTGCTTTGCAAATATTAAGATATCATATGAATATAACTATTATTATTTTTAATCTTGTTCTCATTTTAAAAAATGGAATTAAGATAGAAGTGTTCCAGAGATAAGTCTCTATGCAGTTTATTATTCTTTATAGCTAATGATATATAGAGGATTACACAGTTGGATAGAGTGACTTCTTTTTTACTTGAATTAAGTTTTGGAGTCCAAGATTGATCTTCTCTATGCTTGCTGAAAGCATACTGAAACTCCAGTGATTGTCCTATAGGAAAATGGCTGTGATATGCATCTCATTTCATTTCTGTATGATTTGTTTTCCCTCAGCTCTTTATTCCACAAAGATTGGAAATTATGAGTTTTGTATGGTGACAGCTATTAAAAGTTGTTCTTAAATTTTTATGAGACACCAGGCATTTTTTATGGACAACAATTTCAGCTATGATTATGATCTGATATTTAGTCAGTTTGTTTTAAAGGTGTTTTGAGGTATAGAGATTTGTTGTCTGTTAGTTTGTAAACTTCTTGTATGTAATTCTGGTCTTTGTTTTTCAAGGTATTTGTTATTTGCTACTTTTTTCCAACCTTCATTTTATAATAGGTGGCAGAGCTTCTTTAGTTTCTTTGAGTAATCTTCTTGAGTAATGAGTCTTTGTTAACGATAACCTTTTAGTAATTTCTGGAGGCAAAGAATATATTTTTACTTTCTTTTATAAAGCCTTTAGTTTCTGTAAACATTCATAGTTGCCTGAATTCATATGGGTCTTACTCATAGAGAACCTTTTGATTCTATCCTTGTATTGTTGTATTTCATAGGCTCTGTCATGATGATTTTGGATTATGTTTAGCAATTGCAGTGGCCTATACCTGTGGTCAGCATTTTTTTTTTTTCTTTACTGTTGTTTTCTCATGGTAGAGTGGTCTGTTTCAAAAGTATTTCTTCGTGATTTTAATTTGTTTATAGTGTATTCTGAGAACATTACCTTTAATTTTTTTTTTTTTAATAACTGTTCAGATTTGATTCTGTTCTGGGCAGGTAATTTTTATAAAAACTTGAAAATCTGCTTACATTTGATTTTACTTATTAATTAAATGCTACAATAAAATTTATTACACTTTAATCAGAATAATCACATTGTTAGTACTATTTAGGGCAGCTAAGTGGTACTAATAGAGCATAGAACTTATAGAATAGAGGAATAGAGTCAGAAGACCCAAGTTCAAATGTGACCTCATTTATTACCTGGTCATATGACCTTTTGCAAATCACTTAATCCTGTTTGCCTCTGTTCTCTCATCTGTAAGATGACCTAGAGAAGGAATTAGCAAATCATTGAAGTATCTTTGCCAAGAAAACCCCAAATGGGGTCAGGAAGAGTTGGATAGTACTGAAAACAACTGAATAACAACAAAATAGTCATTATTTACATGGTTACTTTTCCTTTCCTTTTTTGATGGTGATGTTATCTTAGTAAGGAGCTCTGGGTCTATTTTACTTAAATTCAGGTCTCTGTCACTGATGACTGACTTTAAGCAAATCAGTTACATCAGCCAATCATTGCTTTTCCTTCCATCTGAAAATAGGCTGTTTATTTCATTCATAAGGAGAATTATCAGCCAGCCAAGATCACATGAACCTAATTGTATCAATCTACAGGCAGTTTTTAAATCAGTTGAACTATATAGAACTTCAGTAAAGGAAAACAAACAATTTTGTAAATAGTAATAGAATCAGCAGTGTTTTTAAAACAAAATTTCAGGTGTGTAGCCACAATTTAGTGTGTGAGGGAGCATCTCAGTCACTGCATGGCCATGTACCTTTGCAGCTTAGAGGAAACATTGTCAGAAATTATCTTCTTTTTCATTATGATGATGCTAATTAAATCAGTAAATATTCATTAAGAACCCTCTGATACAGAGTGAAGAGCAAGATTGTTTTTGTCCTTAAAGTAGTAATACCCTAATGGGGGAGACAACATATGTAGGTACACACTCATACACACACACACACACACACACACACACACAAATATACATTGGAAACTAAGAGGATGCCCATCAGTTGGTCAATGGACGATCAAGTTATGATGTATAGTTTTGATTGAATAGTTGTGCTATACAAAATGTTGAGAATGGTTTCAGAAAAATCTGGAAAGACATAGGAACTGATGCAAAATGAATTAAGCTGAACCAGCAAAACATTGTACATAATAACAGCAACATTATAACAATAATCAGTTGTAGAAACCTTAGCAACTATGATTAAAATAATGATCTACAACAGTGCCAAGGGATTTGTGATGAAAAATGCCATCTACCTTAATAGAGAATTGATAAAGTTGGAGTGCAGATTGAAGCATTCTTTTCTTTGTATTTTCTTTCTCTCTCTCTCTCTCTCTCTCTCTCTCTCTCTCTCTCTCTCACACACACACACACACACACACACACACACACACACACACACACAC
>JAJPUD010000029.1:829272-879698 GCA_023553655.1 Myrmecobius fasciatus
CCATTTGGGATTTTCTTGGCAGAGATACTGGAATGATTTGCTGTTTCCATCTCCAGTTCAGTTTACAGATTAGGAAACCAAGGCCATCAGGATTGAGTGACTTGCCCAGGGTCACATAGTTAATTTGTGTCTGAGGCCAGATTTGAATTTGGGAAGAAGAGTCTTTCTTGACTCCAAGTCTAGTATTCTATTCACTGTGCCACCTAGCTGCAGAGAATTGTAGTAACATGAGAATTGCTGCTACTTCAGTACTCCTGAGTAGGAAGTTATGAGCCACAATTACATTTTTCTTAATCCCCTGAAACCTACTTGGTTTCATACTCTTGTGTGACATGTATAAATCTACATCTTTGAAGGAGAATAAGCAGTTGTTTCTCTTTCAACTGATTTCTCTTTGGCATGAGAGCCCTCATGTTTCTGATATCTCAGGTCTTTTTTGTTATCTGTATATCATTCTGCTCTCATACTTTTATAATATGGGCCCCTCCACATTGAACATAAATAGTATATAATTGTCTATCATGTAGATTTTTAGTTTTGTCTTTTTTGGAGGGATAGATTTTCATTATGTATATATAGTACTGTCTTCAAAAAGACCTCCATCATATCTTAATCATTTTTTTTTTCATATTTGCCTCCTCTCATTTTTCCTTTTTTTCTCCTCTACTTTGCCAGAACACAGTAGGTGCCAAAGAGTGACTAAATCAAGATGTTTTTGATTTATGGACATAAATTCAGTCAAAACTAGTGTTGGATATTTACAAATTAATTTAGTATAAATCATAGACAATAATTTTTTATGCATCTGCAAAATGCAATTTGGGGGAAACATTAATTTTTATGTATGCTTAACATCTTTTCCCTTTCACCAGTCTTACTTTTTATGTGTTATTGGAGTTTATATTTGGGGCTGTGCTACTGCCACAGTAGATCTCTCAATTAGGAATACACACACCTAATTTCTTAACAAAATTATTTTTTTCCCAATTTATTTATTTATTTATTTAAATTTATTTATTTATTTACTTATTTATTTATTTAAAGTTTTGAGTTTCAAATTCTATCCCTCCTTCCATCCCTCTCCTCCACACTCCCTGAAATGGTAAACAATCAGACCTAGGCTATACATATATACAATCAGGGTAAAACATTTCCATATTGGTAATTTTTGTTGAAGAAGACTCAAATAAAATTAAGAGTGAAAAATAGCGTGCTTCAGTCTGTACTTTAACAATGTCAGCTCTTTCTCTGGAGGTAGATAGTATGCTTCATCATTAGTTCTCTAGAATTGTCTTGGATCATTGTATTGATGAGAATAGCTAAATCATTAACAGTTCTTCATTGTACAATATTGCTACTCTTAACAGAAATATTATACAAAAAAGTATATGATTAAAGATGATGTATATTTGTTGCTTTTGAAATTTGTTTCTTTTGTATAATTGGAAAAATGGTAAAGTTTTTCTCCCCACAAAATGTTAAAAAGTTTTGTTAATCTGTAACACTCCATAATTTTTTATATGTAGGCTATATTAATAAGAAATGCTTCAGTACCCCTTTTTAATTAAGAGCATATAAAGAATTCTCTTATGAATTGGATTGATGAGCATGTGAATATTGCATGAGGCATGTGGTGTGTGTGTGTATATATATGTGTGTATATATATATGTATATATATATATATATGCTATACATGGGTGAATAAAATGTTAGTAATCATTAATAAAAACATCTCACTTTTACCCATCTGAATTTAACCTTTAAAAACTTTAAGTTATGGACTATGTAAGATTCTTTTGAAGAGCTGTTTTTGTATGACAGGAGAGAGAAAGTGCAGAGTAGGAAGGGAGTGAACAGTATACACACTAATGATCAACTCACTTTAAAGAAATGGCCATAGCAATCAAACTGGGGTACCAGAGTATATAAATTCTGGAGAAAAATTGATGAAAGGGAGTTCACTTTTAGACATCTTTCTGAAAATATTTTAATTGTAAGAAAAGCCTTGAGTAAGATTTAGTTAGGGCTTAAGTTGGTGCTTAAAATTTATAATATTGATTATTAGTATTTTTTAAAGGGCATTTGTTATTTTAACTTAATTACAAGTTCACTTTGACATAAATTTTTTTTAAAGTTAGAATCTAACATTAAAAAATTACATCTATATTAAATTGAAAACAATTGATATTATTTTATCTTAAGTATGCTATATTCAAGTTAGGCATGATATTCTATTCAAATGTAATCTAATATTCAGCATTCATAGCATTTTAGTCATTAATTGAACTAAACAATCTAAGTAAACTTATTCCTTGGAAGAATATCTTTGTTATAATACTCATTGTTACACTTTTGTTATAATAAATTCAATTTAATGGTATTAATTCAGAGAGAAATGACATTCCAGTACTATAGTGAGGATTAAGTGAACCTGTTGACTTGATGAATGGTCTAACATCTGAAATCCCTGGTGATTTGTTTAACATATTTTTGCTACAGAGAAACATGAAACAAAGACAAGTAAACTATTTAAGGAAAAGGAACTGAATCTCAGAAATGCCTCTGAATTGACAGTATAAAGGATTGGAGATTGAAAAAAGTTAACACAATGACAAAATAGAAATATAGAATAGACATTCATATTAAATATTTAAATTTCAGAGTAAAGTTAATAAAAATCACTTATTCATATTATAACAGATATTGTTGAACTCAGAATTTTTTCTACCAGGTGCCTAATAAATATTACTTAGAATAGTTAACAGTTTATGAACTTGTTTCATGTTTTCAGTGAATAGGTTTACATTTGAAGTTAACTTTTTCATAAGCTCTGGGAAGCCTTTTTAATACATTGTTTTTTGAGATGATAAAATTTTAAATATGAGATTTATAATTTTGAAATCTTTCAACATGATTATTTTCTTATAATCTACATATTCATGTTTATTTTGATAAAATAATATCTGGCAATACAATATTAGAAGTATTGTAGATTAAAGTAAAATCAGTTTTGTAATATACAAATTCTTTTTCAAAATTAGAGCAATACCAATAGAAACTAATTGGTATTATACGTTTTAATTTTTCTGCTTAAGTTCAGAAAACTCTATTTGATATATTTTAGGGGCCTTTATATTAGTCACAAAAATAGTTTGTAATGTCATAGCCTAGTCTTTTTTTCCTTTCTTTTTCTCTTCCCTCCTTCCTTCTTTCTTTTGTGCACACACACACACACACACACACACACGCAGTCATGAAAATATTTTGAAGTCACAAAAATCACATTTTTGAAGATTTTAGTTTCAAAATGATTTAAGAAAGTGTTTATTTTTATTTGTGTGACAAGGGTGTCACCCAGTGGCATCTTCAAGTGGTGCATCCCTACAGGATTCTTAACCATTTAAATTTCCTGTGTACTGCGAAGTAAAACACAGAAGTTTAATTTCAATTTTGTTTCTAACTTCAAAGTTTGTTTAAGTGCTTATAAACACAGGATTACTTTTGCTCATGGTCACTTTACTAAAATTTATTATTTACTCTAAAAGCATTAACTTTATATTTCCTTTATTATAATTGTTTAGGACAATCATTTATTTATTTTTGCAAAACCTTATTTTTATCTTACTTTTTCCCCCAATTAAAGAGCATCAAATTTTGGTCTTATTATCTCACTCTGGGGTAGATAGGTGGTTTAGTGGGTAGAGTGCTGGTCCTTATATCAGGAAGGTATGAGTTCATATCTGGCCTCAGATACTTACTAGGTGTGTGACCTCGGATAAGTTATTTAACGCTTTTTGCCTAAGTTTCCTGCTCTATAAAATGTGTTGGATAAGGAAATGGCAAATCATTTGATTATCTTTATGAAGAAAACCCCAAATGGGGTCATGAAGAGTCTGACAGGTCTGAAAACAACTGAACAACATTAAAATCCCACTCTGTTGAATGAAAAAAGAAAATAAATCTCTCCTAATAAATATGAATAATCAAACAAACCAAGTTCCTATTTTGGGGGAATATATAATGTTCATTACTTAATCTTTAGTCTGTCACTTTGAGGAGGTAGTCCTTTGAAATCATGGCTGAGATTATTGTTCTTAAATCTTTCAAGATTGTCTTTCCAGGCTTTTCTGAATTTTTTTGGCGCAATAATGTTCTATTTATATTTTATAATTTGGTTAGGATAAATCTCTTATTCTTGAATGTCAGTATCTGGGATTGTATAAGGAAAAGATTCTGTTTAGGTAGTGAAATATAAAAATGTGTTAAGTTAAAACCTAAAAGTCATTTTTCACATTTTCACAATTGAAGAAAGAGTTTATTCAGAACAAATGATGTTATAGTAGCTTTACACTCCACTTGTAGTATTTCCTTGTAAAGGAAAAAAAAATGGAACCATTTGCTTGTAGCATTTCTGTGTAAAATTGTAGTTTTTAACTCAGTCTTTGTGAAGATGATAAACTTTACGAAATGTATTTTAAAATAGTGTTAAATTTCCCATAGTAGTTTCCTTATGAGTTCAAGTGTAGCTTTTCTATCATTACAACAAATAAAGTGGAAAAATTAGACCTATAATGTAATTAATTTTCTGTGCTAGTAATTTAACATAAGATAGATGAATGACAAATCATTTAAAATTTATGTGTGCATACAAACCATAAAAACTGAAAAGACTTTTAAAAGAGACTATGGAATAGAATAAATCTTATTTGAAAGTAGTTTATAGGTAGCTTTCAGAAGAAGAAATCAAACTATCAATAATTATGAAAAAGTGCTAGAGCAGTACAAACTCTGTGTTATTACCTCACACCTAGCAAATTATCTAATATGACAGAAAAGGAAAATGATAAATGCTGGAGAGGATGTGGATATGGAGGATGGTGGTATACATTTTTTACCCTGGTCTAACTATGTCACTCTCCACCCTCATTCAGTGCAAGAAGTTCCTTATTTCCAAGATTAAATATAAAATCCTTTTAAAGTCCTTTCTAATCTCTCTCTGGGCCTGGAGAATTTACATTGGCTATTCCCCAACATATATATTACAACAGCAGCTAATTTTAAATAAGATGCTTTTTTGTGTGTTCTTTTTACATGAGTGAAATTATTTTTTGATTTTTGTTATTCTTGTTTGAGTAAACGTTTTCCATTGGCATTGCTTTTCATCTTTAAGCAGATTTGGATATTTTCCCCTTTTTTATAGTTTATTGAGTTATTTATAATGTTAGGATTTTAAGCATTTACTGAAAAAAACTCAAAACTTCCAGCTTGAACTGATACATAAATTTCTGTTTTAATTTCTATTTAGTCTTCAATTATGAAAATTGATACTAGACTTCTAGAATCTCTCAAAGGAAGGTTTTCTTGATGAATATTTGTGATTTATGGGAGTAAAACTACTTGAGATCTCTCAAAGGGAAGAGATACAGAGACTATGTATGTAGTATATGAAATAACATTTTTTGTTCTCTTCATATGTTTTTTAACAAGTACTTGGAGATATTGGGAATATTTATTTAATTTAATAAGACATTTCTTTATTTGTAAGAGAAAAATTGCATAGGACATATATTTGGGCTCTTAATATAAAATATTTCTAGGGGAACTCTTTTTAGGATATAGTTTGAAATTAAATTTGTGTATATATTTGTACATCATTCAGCTACAATATCTATATCTAATAAAGCCATATTTTTATTTCATTATAACTTGCTTTTAGAATATTCATTTGTTTGGAGATTTTTCCCTTGTGTAGTTGTATTTGTTGACAAATGTGAAGTTCTTTTTTTTTTTTAATTCAACAAGCATTTAAAAAAAAACTTTTGTGATTTCTCAAAATTAAATATTTAGTTCTGTTAAATCAGTGTGCTTGTGTGTATGTATAGACATATACTTTCAATACAATTCTTTCATACTAATATTGCTTCCATTTCTTAAAATGTCAAAATATTACCATCTTGCTCATAGTTTGTTGAGCACATATAAGTAAGTTTCATTTTTTTATGTATTGTCTACTTTGCTGATATTCACGTTCATTAAAAATACACAGTATGTATTTGGTTGTGGATGATCTTTTGAATAGTTATTTAATTTATTTGTTATTTGGGGCATAGAAAAAATTGACTAGTGTTAAAATGTCATGATTCAGCCTAATAATAAGGGAAGAATTTTATAATAATTAAAAGTGATGTTAAGCTTTATCTACTTTAAATGTCCACTTATAATGTAGAAAGCTTAAGCACTAAGAGGTGGTATGGTGTAATGAATAAAGAGAATTGACATCTTAAGTCAGAAAAAAAATCTGGGGTTTAAATTCAGTCTCTGATACATACTAGATGATGACCCTATGTAATCCACTTAGCTTTGGACAACTTCTCTGATGCTATAAAGTGGGGGAGGGAAGGGGAGATTTGCTTATCTGACTCCAGGGGAGAGAGGGAGGCTGGTTACTTTCTACAGCCCTGTCTCACTTAAATCCAATTCATGTTGGCATCACCTTCCAAATGTCATGGTCTTCTTGGAGAATGAAAGACAAACAATTATCTTCTTTACCTCCAGAATGTCATGATTGTTTCCCTTTTTGATCAGTCTTCAGAACAATCAATACATGATTTTCCTTTTAATAATTGGTTGTTTAATACATTGTAAATAAGAAGTATATATTTGATTCTGATAGATTTCTTTTATGTAAATGGTGTCATTAAAATTGTTAGAATAATTTCTTATGCTTACCCATTTCTGACAATTCAAGGCTAATATATTCAGAAATAGTGGTTTTAACAAAGTTGCCAAACTTGAAGCAGACCAATAAGTTGTCATATGCCCATATAAACTCTGGCCTTTAAATTAAACTTTTTAAACTTGGCCCCTTCTTGTTTTTTCAGTCTTTTAATGTATTACTCTCCTCCTTTGCTCTCTGTGATCCAACCATATTGATTTATTTACTTTGTCCACTTTCCATGCCCCTGGTCTGGATTGCTTTCCTTTTTCATTTCCACTTTTTGAAATCCCTGACTTCCTTCAAATCTCAGTCAAGTATCACCTAAAATAAGAGGATTTTGTCAGCCTTCTCTTGCTAATTACCTTTCCCTCTAAAGCAGTATTGATTTTACTTTTTATGTATTTTGTTTATGCCTGTCTATATATACATTATCTCTTTTACAAGCTTAAAAACTCTTTGAGAGTTTTCTTTTTAACCCCAGATATTAATGTGTAATAATTTCTTTTTAAATGTTTGTTGGTTGAATGAATAAATTGAAACCAACTTTGAAATATAGGCAAAGAAAGGATCTACAAGTTTATGTTTATCATGGAATATAGTATTTTAAGAGCTATGACTAAAGATGCAAACTATTTCCTATGTAGGAATCATAGCCTAGGTTTGGGGCTATAAGGCAGAATTTATAGATATCAGAAATAGTCCAGGAATTACTGTTATCTATCTGAAGCAGGAGTTCAAAAAGTTGAGTTTAGAGCTTAGATCAAATTTGAATGCATTGATTTATTAAAATAGAGTGAGTTACATCAAATTATCAGAGTTAGAATATAAGAACAATTACAATACTGCTTTTGATCCAGTAAGGTTCATCTTTGCTTCCTCTTATAGTGAGGACTTAATATTAGTTTAGTATGTGGGCTGGTCTAGCCTTAGGAGTAAGAATAAAGTGGAATTAAGTATTAGATTTGTTAATACTCCAGTTATGGTGGCATAGAGAAAGTTAAGAATGTGACATATCGGTAACCTTTAGGGGGATCAAGTTGTCAACCACACAATCTGTCTCAGCCATTTTCCATTTGTTTCTTAGGTAAGATAGTCTCTGTTAATTTTTTTACATTTATTTACAAAAGAAATAGGAGAAAAGTTGGTTTGCTTTATCCCCACCCCCACCCTCATGGCAGCATACTTTCACCCCTTTCTTTTTCCCCAGTCTCTATTCCCCCTCCTATCATAAAAAAGAACCCCAAGTTCTTGCTTTCCCTTTCTCCCCAACTCCTATCCCCCCACCTTGTGCAGGTCCTCTTCTCATTTTTCCCTGGATCTGTGACCTAGACCTGGGTAGGGTAAAACAAGGCTACCAGCTGGCACCTTTCTTATCACAGTGGAATGGGGCTAGTTTTGAGGGTGCCCCAATGTGGGTGTGGATCTCCCTTTTGTCCTAGTGCCAAGTCGTTCTCAGAGTTCAGGAGCCCCCATCTAGCCCCTATTGTTAGCAGACTTCTCTGTTATCTTCTTATGCTGACTTGTGCCAAAGGACTCCCTGTGACTTTTTCTGGATTTAAAACTATCTGATATACTTTGTTATTTGTATTGATTTCTTATCCCTTTACCAGTTTGTAAAAATCCATTAAGGGCATATATCTTGCTTGTTTAAACTTGAGAGCCTAACACTTGACACAGTGTATCTAATAGAGCCTTAATAAATGATTATTGCTTGCATAGTATTTTTCTTTTCCTTGATTCTTACATACTTTTTTGACTTCTTATATCCTTTTCTGCAGCATAGTTCTTATACTTCTTTAATATTTTTTGTGTATCTTATATCTTTTTTCCCTAAAATATTAGCACCACAGTTCCAACAGTCTTGTTATAATTATCTTTGTATATTCCCCATTGACTGGCATAACATCTTAAACATAAGGAGTTATATAGTACATGAATTCTCCAAATAACTGTGCTAGATACATACTAAGGAATATTCAAAGGTGACTAAAACATAGTCTTTGTTCTCATAGACTTTACAGTCCAATAAGATGGAGTTTCAGTCTTTGGCTATGGAACAGAGAAAAGATAATTAGAATATATAATGATTAAAACTGTAACTTTAGTTTCAGTAGCATTCTGTTCTAATCAACTTTCTTAATACACCACAGATTTTTATATGCTTTTAAGTCATTTTGCTGACCACCTTTCCTCCTTACTCAGTCTAACTCCTTATCCATTTTTTAAAAATCAAATTGCCTGCCCATTGACTCTCAAGTGTTTTCTTCTGTCTGAATATTGTCTCCTGTTCATTACCTAATTATATATTCTTACTCACACTCATGCTTTTTTTTTTTAACATCAACTTCAGTTATCCTGTTTTTACCTTTTACCTTCCATTGTTGGGAAGTTGCAGTGTTTGCAATAAACCACTATCAAGAATGGTTCTGATTAAAAAAAAAAAATTCATCCCCTTTCAGAAGATGAATCTCAATTTTTTTTTTTTGGCTGAGGCAGTTGGGGCTAAGTGATGTGCCCAGGGTCATACAGCTAGGAAGTATTAAGTGTCTGAGGCTGGATTTGAACTCAGGTCTTCCTGACTTCAGGGCCGACCCTCTAGCCACTACACCATCTAGGTACCACAAATCAAAATTTCTTAAGTTGAAGGCTTTTTAGCTTGAAAGGATTTGCCACAACTTGCATTGTACTGAAATAATCACCTCCATGCTATTATGAATTATTCTTATCAGTGATTTTTTTAAAGGATTCATAAGATACTTTTTTATATAGTAAAATATCAATACAATACAATTCCTCTCTCTCTCCCCTTTCTAAGAAGCATTTTTCAACGAGCAAATAGACTTTAAAGATGCTGAACAAATCTTTTTCCTAGTACACACTACACACAGAGCTAATTTTACTCAATGCTTATGAAAATGACACTTAAGATATCTACTGTAGGGAAATATCAGAAGTAATAATCCTGATTCAAAGATTAGTTAAGCATATTAATGAATTTTTTTTTGTCTCCTTAGAGCAGAGGTTCTTAACTTGAGTTCCGTGAACTTATTTATTTATTCCCCCCCCCCCCCAGGCAATTGGGGATAAGTGACTTGCCCAGGGTCACACAGCTAGGACATGTTAAGTGTCTGAGACCAGATTTGAACTCAGGTCCTCCTGACTTCAGGGCTGGTGCTCTATCCACTGTGCCACCTAGCTGCCCTCCATGAATTTATTTAAAAGCAAAACAAAACAAAACATTTTTGACAACTGCTTTGCCATATAGTTCATCTCCTTGTAATTTATTTATTCGATAAATTATTTTGGGAAAGGGGTCCATGAGTTTCGGTCAAAAGAGTTAATAATACAAAAAAGGTAAAGAGCCTCTGCCTTAGAAGCAGGTTAAGGTAATACAAAATAATAAATGTTGATATTGCATTTTTTTTCTTAGAGATGCCTTAAAACTTGGCCAAAGAAATATAACAATGTATTAATAAATTTCCTCCTATAATACCTGAATAATCATTTTATTATTAGTTGATTACCATAGAATAATATGCACTATGTGTTTTACTTTAGGGCAGGTATTCTTAATTTTTTTGTGTGTTAAGGACTCCTTTAGCAATCTGTTGATGCCTCTGGATTTCTCAGGATGTCTTTAAATACATAAAATGTAGCACATGGACTTATAAGAGAAATATTGAAATAAAGAAAGTTTTATTTCCTGTCTAAGTACTTGGGCATTTAGAAATC
Source organism: Myrmecobius fasciatus (assembly GCA_023553655.1). NCBI lineage: Eukaryota > Metazoa > Chordata > Mammalia > Dasyuromorphia > Myrmecobiidae > Myrmecobius > Myrmecobius fasciatus. Next base: position 839,724 of record JAJPUD010000029.1, read on the forward strand.
TGTCTCATGGAGCCCAGGTATCTGCTGTAGTGAATGAAAAGGAGTATAACAAAAGACTTGTTTTTCCCTTTCATAGAATCAATTCATAATGGAATTTTTTCTACTAAATGGACTACAATATGTTTTTTTTATTGTGTTTTAATTTAAGTACTGCCATACTAAGCATTTTTGTTTTTTAACAGGTATCTTTCAGATGAAGGAATTGAAGCCTGCAAAAGTTCTCCTGACAAAGTCAATATAAATGACATCATCCTGATTGCCCTCAATGTAGGTGATATTTATACATTTTTCAGAAAAAATTTTCTGATTAACCTGCTTCATTGAAATACTGTATCTTGGGATATTGAAACACAACTTCATGATATTCTATTATAATAAATGCCTTGTTATTCCATTGGTTTTGTTCTGTGTATAGCTCTAGGTGCTATATTTCTCATTCTAACATGACTTATAATATAGATTTCATCTGTTGTTATATATGAATTTTATAATAAATTCATCTGTAAATATAAAAAGTAAGCATTGGAATTGCTAAACTGCTTGTGTCTAATATTTTGAATTATATCACTGACCTTTAGAAAGATTAAAAAGTAAATATATTTTCTGAAACCTGATCGCTTTCTTGGAGAATATAAAAAGAATTCATGTTAAAATCTTGTGCAAATTTTTGTAGAATCTAGCTTCATTTTTCACAATCATTCTTTTTGGTATATTTCTTAGCCTTTCTGTGGAGAGAAGTTATTTCAGAAGACATAATCAATTTATATTTATTTTCCTTTTTGCTCTAGCATCTTATGAAGAAATTTAATTCTTTATTCCTCATAGAATTTAAATTCATTTTTCTGATTCTATTTTAATGATATCCTTTTTATTTTAGACAGATTTGAGAACCATTGGCAAGAAATTCCTCCCCAGTGACATTAATGGTGGAAAGGTGGAAAAGGTAACCTAGAATGATATTTTTATTCAAATGGAGAAAATCTTTGGGATCATTTGAAAGATTTGGGTGATGTCTAGCTTTTTCTCCATTCAAATTCTTCAACATTACTTTCATAGGGAAGAATAAGATAGATTCTTTTGGTCCCAGAATTTAAATGTACCATTTCAGCAGGAAGGTGAGAAGTTTAATTTGAAAGGTATCCTTTAATTGTGATTTTGAAGGAAACAAGAACTTATGAGGGGTAGAGGTGAATTCCATGTGCATTTTAGATACAGAGGACTATTAACAGTTCTTTGTGTGAGGAACAGCAAGGCCATTTTGACAAGACTAGCATCTGGTAAAGAGTAGTATGTAATAAGGTTGAAAAGGTGGTTTTAGCATAGTTTATTGAGGACTTTAAAAGGCAAGTGGGAAACTTTTATATTATCCTAGAGACAGTATAAGGATTCTTTGGAGTTTATTGTGTAGAAAACTGACATGATCAGATTTTAGTTTAAATCGCTTTAAGTAAATGGAATAGAGAAGGGAGAGAATTTAATCAGAGAGACCAAAGAGGCTCTTGAACTAGTTTAGGTGTAAAAGTGTTAAAGTCCTGAGTTAGGGTGGTAATAGTGTGAGTAGTGAGAAGGAAACAGCCACAAATGATATTGTACAGGCTGGTTAAATTAACATGTATTGTTTTAGTAGTGTCTTACTGTACTATTAGAAACTACTTTATTTAAATCTTTGTACCTTCTTGAAAAATATGCTGTGCATATAAGTACTTAATGATTGTTAAATGAATAAATTAAAATTGACATACAAAATATGCTATAGACTTAAAGTTTTATAATTGTGCCTTTTTTGATTCATGTACTGTCATCAGATCTCTTATTTGTGAATATAATAGCATAAGAAAGTAAGAAAATAGAAGAGAACATTAAAGTTAAATCTATTAGTACATTGCAAATGATGTCCTTTCTACTTTTTGCCAACTTTGAAAAACTGAAAATCTTTTTTTATTATAGTCTTGCCTCCCCCACCCCTTTTTTATGGTGCTTCATCTTATGATATCATTAAAATCGTCTCATTTATGTATTTTAATGTACTTTTGTACCTATTATCTTTTCCCATTAGAGTATAAAGTCTTCAATGAAATAGGTTAAGTTCACAGGACAAAATAGTAACTATAATAATCTAGTGTTTGACAAACCCAAAGACCCCCACTTTTGGGATTAGAACTCACTATTTGACAAAAACTGCTGGGAAAATTGGAAACTAGTATGGCAGAAACTAGGCATTGACTAATACCATATATCAAGATAATGTCAAAACGGGTTTGTGATTTAGACATAAAGAGCAATATTATAAACAAATATGAAGAACATAGGATAATTTACCTCTCAGATCTGGGAAGAAGGAAGGAATTTGTGATCAAAGAATTGGAGATCATTATTGAACACTAAATAGATAATTTTGATTATAATTAAGCTTAAAAGTTTTTGTACAAACAAAACTAATGCAGACAAGATTAGAAGGGAAGCAATAAATTGGGAAAACATTTTTACATTTAAGAGTTCTGATTAAGACCTCATTTCTAAAATATATAGAGAATTGACTCATTTATAATAATTCAAGCCATTTTCCAATTGATAAATGGTAAAAAGGTATGAACAGATAATTTTCAGATGAAGAAATTAAAACTATTTCTATTCATATGAATAAGTGCTCTAAATCACTATCGATCAGAAAAATGCACATTAAGACAACTCTGAGCTACCACCACACACCTCTTAGATTTGCTAAGATGACATGATAATGACGAATGTTGAAGGGGATGTGGGAAAACTGGGACATTGTTGGTGGAACTGTGAACGGATCCAACCATTCTGGAGAGCAGTTTGGAACTAAGCTCAAAAAATTATCAGACTGTGCAGAGTAAAGTCTTTAAGATTAGGGGCTGCTTTCCATTTTCCTTCATATCACCTGACCAGTGTCTGACACATCATGAGTACTTAATAAATGTTTATTGATTCATTGATTTTTCTATTTCATTTTCCACATCATTTTAATATTTATGCCGAACAATTCTGACTAAAAATTTCCACATTTTGAAAAGTTCTTTTTGAACTTTTGAGTTTAGCAATTATCAGTCAAGAAATTATTAAACTTAGGATAGGATATATATGGGGACTAGACCTGTTATTTTATTAGTATAGGTGAGATGAGGAATTTCCTTTTAGCAGCATTGGGGTATTTTTAGGTGAGGAAATTTAAGCTCCCAGAAATAAAATGACTTGCCCAGAGTCACTGAGCTAATAAAAAAGCAAACCAGACTCTGATCCACATTTTTGATTTTTTCCAAAACTCTGGGACGTTTTTGTGCAGCACTGTCTACAAAGAATGCTATATGTTTGTGTAGTATGAGAGGGATGCTGGGCTGGCACTAATGTAGCTTGTAGATTTAAAAAGTTACCCTCAGTACCGAGAAGCCTAGCTAACCTGCCCAGGTCATGCAACCAATATATGCCAGAGGGGAGATTTGAATCTGGTTTTACAGTGCTTTGACTAAAGTCAGCTGCCCATTTTGCCACATTGCTTCTCATTATCACATTTCAGTGATAATTTCTAAATTTCTAAAACATTTCATTTTGGAATATTATAACATATCTTATATATAGCCTTTTACCATTTCTATATTTACACCAAAGAAGTTATTACACCTTCGGCTCAGAGATAAGGTTCAGTGTCTGTTTGGCTTTATTTTGTACCAAAAAGCCTGCTTTGGTGGAGCATGTATTTAGTTTCCCATATACTAAAATGTTTATTTCCCACAGAAAGATTGATTGAACTGGAAGGTATTTTGAAAAGTCATGTAACCTGTTATTTGAAGTTCAGACACATGAAAATATAATCTATTTTTAAAGATACTTAGAGAAATGGACTCTACAACTTCCTTTAGTAATCCATCATGATATTTAACAATCATGCATATCATGAAACTTTTATTATATTTTGCCTAAATTCTTTGTTGTGATTTAAAGGTTATTACCTCCTGTTTTATCTTTGGAGGAAATGGAGAGCAGCAGGTTACTTTTCTTTATAAAAAATTCCAAGTACTTTATATTCTAAATTAATTAAGCCTAACTCTTTGAACTTATATTTACTCTGGAGTCTTTTATTTATATTCTCTGCTCTTTGAAGTTCACTCCACAATCTCAGCATTTCTGACAGATTGTGGATTTTCTTAGCACGCTAATCTGGAGGAGGTATAACTGTGATTAATCATATTTCTTATATTCAACAATGAAAGTGATTAAATCCTATAATGCTGCTGATTGATCAAATAAGTCTTAATGCTTCCCAGTGTTTGCTTTCTTAATATCAGTCCTATAGTGTCTGTTTTTTCTGTACCAAATCTTATCCTTCTAAATGTCCCCCCCCTTTTTTTCTTTTTTTTAAATAACTACCACTTAGATAAAATATCCTTACTTAAGAAATAGGCAATGGAAAGAAGTAGAGAATTTCATTAACACAAATTTAAATTGATTTTTAACAATTTTTTTAAAAAAAATTCTTTCCAATAGTATTTGCTTTATCAATTATGATCATATAATTAATGATATTAATAGTGAGATATACTGGAAAAAAGTTTTTAGAAATAACATAAAGTCTCAAAAGTAAAAAGAAATAATATGAAGTGCCCGGTCTGAGATCCCATTCTTTTTCCAGACATTCTTTTTTATGAGTAAACTTAATATGTATAAATATTAATTTAGAAGATAGTTTGTATTGTATTACCTGATAATTTCAAGGTATTGATGATGTTGATATATGTGTGTTGTGTGGGTGTGTGTATGTAATTTTTAGGATTTTTTTAGTTTTTTAGTTTGTTTTAAATTATTTATTTGCAAAAGTGCATTGAGGTAGGTATTTCAGATGTTATACTCATTTTACAAATGAGGAAACTGAGATTTGAAAAGTTGCCATTTAAATTTTTTTTTTTTTTGCTTTTTTTGCTGAGGCAATTGAGGTTAAGTGACTTGCCCAGGGTCACACAGCTAGGGAATGTTAAGTGGCTGAGATCAGATTTGAACTCAGGTCGTCCTGACTTCAGGGCTGGTGCTCTAACCACTGCGCCACCTAGCTGCCCCAAACAACCTTTATTTTAAAGTATTTTATAACTAGCAGATAATGTGAAGAAATTGGAAATTTAGGTATTTAAAAAAAAAAATCCTCACATTAAGGATACTTAGGCTACTTGTGTAAGGACTTATGGTCCTATAATGCAAATGTGGACCCAAATTGGACCTAAATTTATTATGAGAAATTAGTGTAACATATTTATCATGCTCAGAGTATGAGCATTGCCAGTATCAACCACAAGATGGCTTTGCTGCCTTCAAATTTAAAGTTCATATATTTAGTCTTAAAGCATTTTTGTGAATTTATTTAGACACAAAAAATTTCTTCTTTACTTTAGAGAAAATTCTGTGAATTTAAGTTACTAAAAGTTTCCATTTCTTTATTCTTTGCATCAAATAGCATGATTTTTTTCTAGTTTTCATTTTAATGAAATTTTGAACACATTTTCAGTGAAATATATTGTCAGATATTAACAAGTTGTAGCTATCAACTAGTTTGATTACCAAGAATTATTGTTATTAGTAGCATTTATGTGTAGTTTTGAACATAGTATCTAGTACTTGTTTTCTCAATGTTTTGTTGATTGAAATTTAAAAACTTTCATAATAACATAGGTTTTGTAATAAAAGGGATTATTAAGGAACTGATACCTTTTTTAAAATAGCATTTTACCAAGGACAGGGCACTTTCCAAATATTATCTCATTTGATCCTCACAGCAGTCCTGTAAGGTGTGTAATCTATTTGACAGAAATGGAAACAATGACTCCTAACTATATAGTTATTAACTGAAAGAAGCAGAATCAGAAGCCAGATTTTTCTGACTTTAAATCTCTTACTATACTATGATGCCTCTCAGTTGGGAAAAACAATACAATTGTTTTGAAAAACAATTTGGGATTCCCTCATTATTTCTTCCTTTTTTTTTTTTAACTAGTTGTACCATCCTTAAATATCAATCAGTATGTATTTTGCTTGAATTTTTATTTTTCATTATTATTATTATTATTTATTAAAGCTTTTTATTTGCATAACATATGTATGGATAGTTCCTCAACATTGATCCTTACAAAGCTTTCCATTACAAATTTTCCCCCCAGTCCCCTCCCCTCCCCTAGATGGCAGGAAGTTCACTACATGTTAATTATATTAAAATACTTGACAAGTCGAATATATGTATACATATTTCCATACTTATCTTGCTGTGCAAGAACAATTGTATCTATGTGAACAAAAAATATCGGAGAAAGGAAACCCAATGCAAGCAAACATCGATAGAAGTCATGGAAATGATATGTTGTGGTCCAAATTTCATAGACCTCTCTCTGGGTGTATATGGCTTTCTTCACTGAACAATTGGAACTGGTTTGAGACATTTCATTGTTGAAGAGAGCCATGTCCATCAGAATTGATTGTCATATAATATTGTTCTTGCTGTGTATATTGATCTCCTGGTTCTTCTCGTTTCACTCATTTGCTTGAAGTTTTAGAATATTTCTGCCTTAAAAAATTTTTTTTGTGGAGTTATATATTTTATAAAGGTCCCAAATCATATTGCTTAGTTGCTTGCTTCTTGACTTCTGTTTATTATTTACTGTATCAATCTCCTTTTTTTATTCTAGTGTTATTATGAAGTAACAAAGAGAGTGAATAATAGGGTAGTAAATAAGAGGGGAAGAGCAAAGAGAAGGGTAGCAGCTGCTGATTGACAAAAATAGCTAGATCATTTTTGTTCCTGGATATTTCCCGTTTGTTGATGCTATCTTACTACATTTGTTGACATATCCTTGTGATTGGCTTGACCATATTAGCATGTTGTTTTTTTTTTTTTCTCCGAAGTCTGAGTATAAAAGTGTTAAAGGAGTCCAGAGTAAATCGTGAAAAATCAACAGAATTTCATACTTCACAATTTAATAAGTTCCAAATTGTGTCTAATGATACTAGATTATTAGGATATAAAAAAATAAAGAAAGCAGTCTATACTTTGATGTACCTTACAGATTCATTGGCATCACACGTAATACAGTAAAAGTGTTATTGCCGTGGACCTGGCTCTATTCATGAACTTAGAAGTAATCCCAATTGATTCTCAGTATTAATTCTTGTTTTCAGATCCAAAAACCTAATTCTGCTTAAGAATGAACTTGTTTGGGGGCAGCGAGGTGGCTCAGTGGATAGAGTACCAGCCCTGAAGTCAGGAGGACCTGAGTTCAAATCTCAGACACTTAAGACTTCCTAGATGTGTGACCCTGGGCAAGTTACTTAACCCCAATTACCTTAGCAAAAAAAACAAAACAAAACCGTGTTTGATATTTTAAGTATTTATTTTTAAACTTTAGTTTTTATTAGGAGTTTAACATCAACAAATAAGTATTTCATTGTACAGGGAAAAAGGGGATTGTAAGTGAAACTGGAAACTCATATAAAGTTGGTTTAACAAAAATGTCTGGCTTTCCTCTTCAACCTTTCCTTCCCCCTTTGAATTTCATTTTGCTATTTTCAGGTTTCAAAAAAATATTTTAATACATTTTTCTGTTTTTTTTTGGGGGGGGGCAGTTGGTTGTCCTTCATTTTTTTTTTTAATTAAAGCTTTTTATTTGTATAACATACGTATGGGTAGTTCCCCAACATTGATCTTTACAAAGCTTTCCATTACAAATTTTACCCCCAGTCCCCTCCCCTCCCCTAGATGGCAGGAAGTCCACTACATGTTAATAATGTTGAAATGCTTGAGAAGTTATGCAAGAAAAATCCTATCTACAAGAAAAAAAAAAAAGAATCAGAGAAAGGCAACACAATGCAAGCAAATGTCAGTAGAGATCATGAAAATGTTACCTTGTGGTCCATATTTCATTTCCCTCTCTCTGGGTGTATATGGTTTTCTTCAGTGAACAATTGGAACTGGTTTGAGACAGTTCTTTGTTGCAGAGAGCCATGTCCATCAGAATTGATCATCATGTAATACTGTTGTTGCTGTGTATGATGATCTCCTGGTTCTGCTCATTTCACTCAGCATCAGTTCATGCAAGTCTCTCCAGGGCTCTCTGAAATCGTCCTGCTGGTCGTTTCTTACAGAGCAATAATATTCCATAACATTCATATACCATATTTATTCAGCCACTCTCCAATTGATGGGCATCCCTTCAGTTTCCAGTTTCTAGCCACTACAAAAAGGGCTGCCACAAACATTCTTGCACATGTGGGGCCCTTTCCCTCCTCTAAGATCTCTTTGGGATATAGGCCCAGTAGAAACACTGCTGGGTCAAAGGGTATGCACAGTTTGACAACTTTCTGAGCATAGCTCCAAATTGCTCTCCAGAATGGTTGGATCCGTTCACAGTTCCAGCAACAATATATTAGTGTCCCAGTTTTCCCACATCCCCTCCAACATTCATCGTTATCTTTTCCTGTCATTTTAGCCAATCTGACAGGTGTGTAGTGGTCTCTCAGAGTTGTCTTAATTTGCATTTCTCTGATCAATAGTGATTTGGAGCAACTTTTCATATGACTAGAGATGGTTTTAATTTCATCATCTGAAAATTGTCTGTTCATATCCCTTGACCACTTATCTATTGAAGAGTGGCTTGAATTCTTATATATATGAGACAATTCTCTATAAATTTTAGAAATGAGGCCTTTATCAGAGCCATTAAATGTAAAGATGATTTCCCAATTTGATGCTTCCCTCCTAATCTTGTCTGCATTTTTTTTGTTTGTACAGAAACTTTTTAATTTAAGATAATCAAAATTATCCATCTGGTGTTCAATTAGGAGTTCCAGGTCTTCTTTGGACATAAATTTATTCCATCTCCACAGGTCTGAGAGATAAACTATATTACGTTCCTCTAACTTGCTTACAAAGTCCCTCTTTATATCTAGATCATGAACCCATTTAGATCTTGGTATGTGGTGTTAGGTATGGGTCAAGCCCTAATTTCTTCCACACTAGTTTCCAATTTTCCCAGCAGTTTTTGCCAAATAGTGAGTATTTATCCCAAAAGCTGGGGTCTTTGGGTTTATCGAATACTAGATTGTTAAGGTTATTGCCTAGATTGTCCTGATATCCTATCCTGTGCCACTGATCAACTGCTCTATTTCTTAGCCAGTACCACACAGTTTTGATGACCGCTGCTTTATAATATAGTTTTAGATCTGGTACAGCAAGGCCACCTTCATCTGTCTTTTTTTTTCATTAATTCCCTTGAAATTCTTGACCTTTTGTTCTTCCAAATGAATTTTGCTACTATTTTTTCTAGGTCTGTAAAATAATTTCTTGGGAGTTTGATTGGTATGGCGCTAAATAAATAAATTAGTTTGGGTAGTATTGTCATTTTTATTATATTCGCTTGGCCTACCCGTGAGCACTTAATGTTTTTCCAGTTGACTAGGTCTGATTTTATTTGTGTGGAAAGTGTTTTGTAGTTTAGTTCGTATAGTTTCTGACTTTTCCTTGGCAGATAGATTCCCAAATATTTTATCCTATCATATGCTATTTGGAATGGAATTTCTTTTTGTATCTCTTGCTGCTGAACTTTGTTGGTAATATATAAAAATGCTGATGATTTATGTGGATTAATTTTGAATCCTGCCACTTTGCTGAAGTTGTGAATTGTTTCTAGTAGTTTTTTAGTTGAGTCTCTAGGGTTCTCTAAGTATACCATCATGTCATCTGCAAAGAGTGATAATTTGGTTTCTTCATTACCTACTCTGATTCCTTTTATCTCTTTTTCTTCTCTTATTGCTAAAGCTAACATTTCTAATACAATATTAAATAGTAATGGTGACAGTGGGCAGCCTTGTTTCACTCCTGATCTTATTGGGAATGGTTTTAGTTTGTCTCCATTACATATGATGCTTGCTGATGGTTTTAATATATATATAGTTTCCTTCCTTATCTCTTTTGATTAGATCTATCTTGGCTTTTACTTGATCTGAGATAAGGATTGCTACCCCTGCCTTTTTTGTTCACCTGAAGCATAATAGGTTCTGCTCTAGCCTTTTACCTTCATCCTATATGTGTCACTATGTTTTAGATGTGTTTCTTGTAGACAACATATTGTGGGATTCTGATTTTTAATCCAGTCTGATAATCTGCTTCCGCTTTATGGGAGAGTTCATCCCATTCACATTCACAGTTAGAATAACTAATTCTTTATTTCCTGCCATCTTATTTACCCAAGTTATGTTTTCCCCTTTCCTTTCCCCTTTCTCCCTTCTCCCCTCCTCAGTACTTTGCTTTTGATGACCCCCTCCCCCAAACAATACTCCACCTTTTAGATCCCCTTCCCCCTGTTTTTACTCCTTTCCCCTGATTCTTCTATTTTCCCTTCTATTAGTTTGTCCCTTACTTTTCCTCCTTTCCCTCCCACTTCCCTCTAGCAACAGACAAGTTTCTATGTGAAATCAAATGTCTGATATACACTTTTAGAGCCCAACCTTATGAGAGTAAGATTTACACAATGCTCATCTCCCTCCCCTCTTTCTCTCAATTATATTAGGTTTTCTTTGCCTGTTCAAGTGATTTTACCTCATTTTTTTTTTTTAGATCTTATTTTACCACTTTTCCCCCTCTTTTCCCCAGTATGATATCCTTTCCCCCTCTAGTTCCCTTTTTCATATTATCAAAGTAAAATCAAATTATACCCCCATTCTTTAAGGATACCCCTAGTAGAGATATAGATCTCAAGAGTTCTTTCCTTTTTACCTTTTTTACGCTTCTCTAGAGTTCTGTGTTTGGAGGTCAAATTTTTTGTTCAGATCTGGTCTTTTCATTAGAAATAGGTGAAATTCTCCTGTATCATTAAATGACCATCTTCTTCCCTGGAAGATGATGCTCATTCTAGCTGGATAGCTTATTCTTGGCTGTAATCCAAGTTCTTTTGCCTTTCAGAATATCTGATTCCAGGCCCTTCTATCCTTCAATGTGGAAGCTGACAGATCCTGTGTAATTCTAATGACAGTTCCTCAGTATTTGAACTGTTTTTTTCTAGCAGCTTGTAATATCTTTTCCTTGGTGCGATAGTCCTGAAATTTGGCCATGATATTCCTTGGGGTTTTAATTTTGGGGTCTCTTTCAGGAGGTGATCGGTGGATTCTTTCAATACCAACTTTGCCTTCTGATTCTAAAACATCAGGGCAATTCTCTTTCATGATTTCCTGGAAGATAGCATCGAGGTTCTTTTTTTCATCGTGATTTTCAGGGAGTCCAATAATTCTTAGATTGTCTCTCCTGGGTCTGTTTTCCAAGTCGGTTGTTTTTCCTAGGAGATATTTCATATTTTCTTCTATTTTTTCATTTTTTTGTTTTTGTTTGACTGATTCTTGAAGTCTTATTGAGTCATTCATTTCAATTTGTTCAATTTTAATTTTTAAGGTATTATTTCCTTCAGCTATCTTTTTTAGGTCCTTTTGTAACTGGCCAATTGAATTTTTTGGTTCATTGCATTCTTTTTCCATTTTGCCAATTTTATTTTTCAGTGAATTGTTGTCTTTTTCCAATTCACTAATTTTATTTTTCAGTGAATTTTTATCTTTTTCAAATTCACTATTTTTATTTTCTAGTGAGTTGGTGATTTTTTCCAATTCACCAATTTTGTTTTTCAGTGAATTGTTGTCTTTTACCAATTCACTATTTTTATTTTCTTGTGATTTGGTGATTTTTTCCAATTCACCAATTTTGTTTTTCAATGAATTGTTGTCTTTTTCCGATTCACCAGACTTATTTTCCAGTTTTTCACATCTCTGTTGCAGGGCGATGTTTCCTTCATGCACTGCTCTCAGTTTATTTCCCCAATCTTCTTCTAGCTCTCTTTTGAGATTCTTTATACAATCTTCCAGGTAAGCCTTCTGAAAGGGAGACCAGCTTGAGTCCACCCCTGTGGCTTTATCTGGGATTGTTTTCAGAATCTGAGGATCTGGGGACTGCTGTAGTTTCTCTCCATAAAAGCTTTCTATGGTGAGAGCTCTCTTCTTCTTGCTCATTATGTTTAGCTGAGGTATCAGTTAACAGCAGGGAATTCTGCAGCCCCAGCAGCAGCAGTGGTAGTAGTGGCAGCAGCAGCAGGCGGGATTTCAATTTGCCCTGGGGCAGGTTGCCTAGTTGACTTCCGGTCTGGGGCTGATCTGGCTAGATCTGCACTAGGACCACACTTTCAGCTGCTCTCAATCCACCCTTTATCAAAGGTAGACCTGCCAACGCACCTGCCCGCAAGCAGAGCAAAGTGGCCCAAGCATCTCCCAGGGACTTCCTGGCAGCCTAAAATCTTCTGGTCGGTCCCAGCCCCGGACTTGCACCCCGGCTGTGCCCTGGCGTCTGAGCGCCAGGAGCTGCTCGATCCCCTGCCCGTCTAAAACTGACCTCAGAAGTTCTTTCAAAGTAGATATTTGATAGTGCGTTGTAGTCCAAGTGTTTGGTGAAGCCCTCACTCCAGAACCAGTTCAGAGGCTCAGTTTGTCTGTGTTTGAGGGAAGGTCTCAAGAGCTTACAGAGAATGCTGTCTGCAGTTCGCCATCTTGGCTCCGCCCCCTTTGTCCTTCATTTTCAAAGAGGATCAATGACATCATGATATTGTATAGTGTGTCCCACTGTGGCTGATAAGTCCAGTAATGTTTTGGAAGGTTCTATCACAGGTTGGGCTCGAATAGTCAGTTTTGAGATTAAAACATCTTCAGATTTGAGCAGGTCACATCTCTTTTTGTATGCTTCTTTGATTCAGGCATATCAAGCTGGGTGGTTCTGTGCTAATGTCTCTCATGTCTCCTAATCAATACTAAAGTTCTCCGGAGACCTTGTGTTGTTTCTTTTGACCTCTGTGTGTTTACCTCACAACCCTTATCCCTGCCTTTGCCACCCAGATAGCCTCCTTTTTGGCAAATAAAAGTAGTCAAAGTAAATCCACACATTGGCCATGTCTGAACACATGTATCTAATTCTGCGTTTCTGGTTTATCACCTTTTTTTAAAGAGATGGGAAGCAGGTTTCATAACTAGTTTGCTGAAGTCATTATCACATTAGGGTAGCATCTTAAATCCCTTACTAAGAATAAGTACTGTAAACATTTTAGCAGCCATCTCCTTATGGTTAATTTATGGTCAATCTTCCTTCCATCTTTATCTTTTGGTTTTCAGTTCAGAGGGTGGTTTTCTCAGATTGTTTCTAATTTGAATCCTTTAGTCTTTTAGGCACTGATTACAAAAGCCAGTATTACTCTTTTGGGTAATAAGAAGAGACTCTTTAATGCAAATAATGAACAAGATAAATTCTCTTTTCTTGCTCTTTTATCTTGATAAAATTTAGAATACAGTTGAACTTATAAATCATGAATTTGTTTTCTGAACTGAGTAATTACTTTCCCTTGTCTTCTTGAAGGCAGTAGTTATATTTACTAAGCTATTTGAAGATTTTTCTATGTAAGCATAACATAAGGCATTTTTGAACACAAAACATTTTTATTTGACTATTATCATCCTGATTGATATATACAGGTCAAATATAATACTTCATTAGATTTGTATCTTATCAATGTGTATAATGCAGACATTGTACCTTCTCATCCTGCATAATTCCTGCCTATATTCTCCTATGATTCCTGTGAGCATGATGTATACACAATACAGGGGGCCTTCCTCTGAAGCTTTTCCAATTTGTGGTTACCACTGTGTTTTATTTATTATCCCTTAGTATAAACCCTCCTCTTTCTTTTCAATCATTGACTTAAAATCTAATGATATTTCAACCAGAGATAAGGACTGGACTTCTAATTTTGTTAATTGAAAACTTCCAGGTGAGGAAATTCCCTCTCTCACTTAGTTCAGCATGATCTTATGTTAGGACAAATATTCTCATACTTTTTCCACTCATGACCCCTTTTTGCCCAAGAAATATTACATGATCCTGGGTTTATAGTTATATAAAATAAGTGTATAAATCAAATATTTATTTAAAATAAATCATGATTTCCTGACTCCACATTCATTTACAAAACATTGGTAAAAATGAAATGTTTTATTATGATTTATGTATTTATAGGTCATGATCCACAATTAAAGAAGCTGGGGTTTAGAGCAGCAATTCCTGAAGTGTGATCTAGGGGCTGCTGGGGTTGCCTTTCAGGGCATTTACAAGTTCAAAATTATTGTAATAATAAAAAGATGTTTAAATTTGTGAATTTGTAATATTTAGATATCACTAACATTAAACAAAAAGTCTTTGGGTACAGGGGGATCTTCATTATAGATAATATCCAATAAAATCCCCTAATTTTATGAAAGAGGAAGATGAGGCCTAAGGAGTTTCAGTAACTTGCCGAAGGTCACAGAGATCTTGATGGTAACCTTAGATTTGAAGCCTGATCTTCTTGCTCCAGATCTATTGATCTTTGCATGGTATTCTGCTGCCTCCCAGGAAGAGTTGTGCAGGACTCAGAGGATTATGGAGACAGGTGCAATTGTTTCAGACAGGCTATGGCATATTTCCAATGATGATCTATACTTTAGAAATTGGGAGAGCAGACGAACAGCCAAAATGCTCCACTGATATCCGCAATATAATAAAATACTAATTTTATAAAGACCTCCAAGATGTTGGGTGGGTTATCTGTGGAGGAGTCATTGAACAGCATGGACAAGCATCATACTGGATGATAAGGCATGGGTGATTTATGATCTTCCCTGATGGAAAGATATCAACCATATTGATAAGATCATAGGTCTGTTGAAAGCTCCTGAAAGTGAGCCTTAACAAAACTATTTTGGTCTCTAGAATTACATTAGTAAGATAATATTGTATACTGATAAAGAATAAACATTGAATAGATATGCTAAATTACATACTTTGGGAACCTTAGTATTTTATTAGTTGTTAATTATGGAAGGATCATAGAAACTTGGTGGTTAGACATACTGAGACTTAAGTGGACTTCATCCTTCTGTTTAGTAGATTTTTTTGAAGATATCTTTAAAACAAAAGACAAGATAAATTTGTTGTATTCGTTCTGGGAGAAACATGTTTATAATGTATTTTGGCATAGATCAAGGACAGAATATTGAGTAAATTAGCCTGGAAATAGTATGAAGGATAAAATATAAAGTAGTTATATGGTATTTTGAACATATAAATAAATAGACATAATTTCATATGATTCTCTGTTTCATGAACATTAGTTTGTTTTCTCTTCCCAGTTATATTGAAATCTTCCTGAGGACAGCAGTGATGTTTTCTACACTTTCTGCTTGTAACACTTAGCATAGACTTGCAACTGTTTTAAATGCTTAGTAAAAACTTGAAGATTGATTTTCTTTTGTGAAGGATTTTGTGGAAGGTGAGGGTTCTGCTTTATATAATGGGAACCTTTAGTGGGATCTTGGGAACAAGAATGTTGTTTTTCCACCTCCTTAATAACTTCCCCCTCCTCCAAAGGAAAAAAAAAAAGATAGGGGAAATAAATGCTTCTTGGAGGTCTAGAGGAATTTGTAAGAGTTCAAACTGATAGACCTATTTAGTGAAGTTGTACCAGTAGAAACAGAAAGTAAGATGAATATTTTAATTGTCATTATCTTCAGTTTAGTTTTCATTAAATTTTAGTTTCTGCAACATTATAAATGAAGGCAAAATGTTATTCTACTTTGAGAAACATAGGTAAAAATGAAATGTTTTATTATGATTTATGTATTTATAGGTAATTATACATGCTATATGCCCATGCATACATAAATAAGAAATAAGTATGAAACTAAAAAATTGGATCAGAGGACCACCTTTAAATTTGTGGAATATTCCTTTTATTAAATAGTAGCTGTTATTTCAGCTAATAATATTTTGGACTTTATGTGACAAGTCCCATTTCAATAAATCTTGAATGAGAAAATTTAAAAAAGCTTCTAGGATAAATTTCTCATGTATAGTTTTTCTTATTTTCTTCAAACTAATGACCAGCTTAAAGTTAATTTATGTTGCTAAAATTATATTTTTAAAAATCTTTTTTTCTTTTTAAGTGAAAAATTCAGTACTTTATAAAATTACTAATTTTCTCTCACCCTGAATTGGTAGCTAAATAAATATTTCTTTGGAAACAGAATATTAATGTATACTGCAGAAGGCAATTTAAAAAACTTTGGGACATACATACCTAAGGGAATTTTAAAAAATGAGTTAATCATTTCATATTACTTTTGTTATTTGTTGAAATTGTAAATTAATCTATGATATATATCATAGATTATAGAAATAAAAGGAGTACAAAAAGGAATAATCAAGAGATTAATTATAATAACAGCATTTTTTGTTAACATTCTTAAAGATATACTATCTTATAATGTTAAGACAAATTTCACTGTCACTTCTCAAATATTGTGCTATTTTTAAATGCTTAGTTTAAAAAACCATTACTACATAATTTTTTTTTTTTTGGTAGAAATGGATGGCCTATGAAAAAGTAAATTTCTCCTTATGTTCAAGAAATGCAAAACTAAATGTAAAATATTTATAAATACTACCTTACCTATATGAATGTACTATTTCTCATAAAAAAAATTGAACAGAATATTGAACTAAGGAGAAAAATATTTGATTTTACCAGGGTGTATTCATATCTTTGTGTGTTCTGAGCACAAGCATCCAATCTTTACAAATATCTGTATTACTTCAAAGCCCTTTGAAAGCAGAAGGTACCTTAGAGACCAGAATTTTACATAATAAATAAATATCAGAAGTCAAAAATTTGTAGTACAGAATTCTAAAATCTTTGGATATCTTTTCATCTGATACCATAAATCTTTGGATTTTTGTTCTTTCCTTTCTAAAAATGGAATTAGATTCATGTATGCTTGAGAAAGATACCTGCTTTTTTTTTTTTAAAGACCTTTTCTAAGAATTTCTTTTAAAACATGAAGCTACTAAAGTAGAACTGATATCTCTAATTTTAGATTGTCTCTATTTAATGAATTGAATATAAACTGTGTAATACTAACAAATGTTACTAAAGAAAAAAATAACTAAAAATGAGAACAAGTTATTTGAAAGTAATTCCATCTTTGTCTTTACAGCTTGAAGGCCCATGTGTTCTACAGATTCAAAAAATTCGAAACGTTGCTGCCCCAAAGGATAATGAAGAATCTCAAGTTGCTCCAAGGATGCTACGCTTGCAGATGACTGATGGCCATATAAGTTGCACAGCAGTAGAATTTAATTATATGTCAAAAATTAGGTGAATGACACATTTATAAATTTGCATTTTGAGTTTTTAAAATGTTTATTTTTTGGAATGTGGAAGTTTTGGAATTACACAGAAGCCTCATGCCAATATATTATGAATCTTCAAGAAAAAATTGGAATTATTCTCACATTTGTGGGGAGAATAAATAATATACACAAAAAAAATCAAATGGATGATATCTTAAGAGACAGGAAAATGCTGGTTACTTATCTGTTATTTTGGAATCTGTAGAGAAGTGTTATGTGCAAAATAGACTGCTTTTTAGGGGTGTTACAGGATATTTGTTTGGGCTTAGAGAAAGTACTTTTGAAAAAATGAAGTGCTTTTGCTCCCTTCAGAAGAAATTTTTCAATTGTGATAGGGATATCGGTGGTTATATATGGGAACTAATGGTGGTTAAATTTTGCTTCAGAATTTAGATTACAAACAGATTTTAGGTGCTCTATTTGGAAAAAAAAAAAAACTAGCTCTTTAATGTCATCTTATTAGTCTTCTAGATAGTATTGAATTACCACTGCTAGTTGGTACAGTAGATTGAAGACAGCACGGAAAGAGCACTGGGAATCCTTAGACCTATTTTCAAGTCCTTGTTCCACCAGATATGTCATCTTGGTCAAGTCATTTCACATTAGGGTCTAGCTTATTCAATCAGTAATTAATAAATGTGAAACTTCTCCTATATGCCAGACACTATGCCAAGTGCTGACCATACAAAAAGAGACAAAAGACCTTGAGCCCTTGCCCTCAGGGAGCTTGCAGTCTAAGCTCTATTTGACAAATAGAAAATAATTAAAAGAAGGAAAGCCCTGGAATTAAGGGGGCTTAGGTGGGATTTTAGTTGGGACTTAAAAAAAGCAAGGGAAGTTAGTAGTTGGAGTTAGTGTTGGCGAGAATTGCAGGATCATGGTAAGGATAGGCAGGGGAAGAGGTGAAATTGATTGGCTAAACGAATTTCAGAATTCTTGGACATAAAGGTCTTCCATTTGTGGATGCTGGTAAGATCAATATGGCTCAAGTGGAATGGAGGATTCTCTCATAAGAGAAGAGTAGTTTGAGAATTGAGTACTTGAGGTATTTGAAGGAGAATCCATATGTACGTTGAATTTCCTTAGATGATGATGAGAGTTGTTGAGAGAAAAATTGTAAGCTCTGTATTAAACTCATTGAGAAAGAAAGGAGTTATCTTGGAGTCTGTAGAGATCTACTAGAATTTTGATTAGGTGATGCATATGAATAATATGAAGCTCAAAGAAAGAGAGGTTACTGAATGGTGGAGGAAGTAGCAATTTGGAGCAAGAAATATTTCAGCTCACCCACAGTGACCAGTGAGCAAGAGAATGTTGGTGAAGGTGCAGTCAATACTAGAAAGGGTAGCCAGTAGTCTTGTAAGCAGGGGAAAGTCAGGTTTCATAAGAGCTGGGGGGAAAAAAAGATGGTAGAGGAATAGATTTGATATGAAGCAGTTTGTTATCTATGGAACATGCATTTCAGAGAGTATAAAGGAAGAGCTGAGTGGAGTTAGTATGAAACTTTGCTGTGGGAGAGGTAAGGGCATGGAATGAGCAACTGGGTCATGGGAGGGTGGAATGAAATTTGTATGACGATTTATAAGAGTTTAGAGTTACTACAATGTGACAAGTATGACATGAGGATATTCATTTTTTGAGTGGAGAGCATTACTCCTAGATCTTCAAAGGACAAGTATAGCAAGAATGGGAGACCTGTAGTAGAAGGGAAGATTGTTCTTTGCACTAAAAGTTCTCCATATCCCACTTGAGAGATTGTGATGGCAGCAGGAGCTGGCAGGTACTTTATGCTGCTATAGATGGAAGTGGTTGCTTTCAGGCATATGGAAGAGGCCAATCTGGTTCCTCATCCTGCAGCCTTTCCTCAAGGAACATGCTGGGCCTAGCTGAAGAAGGAAGGAGGAGAGCATCAAAAATCTGAGGTGTGAAGTCTTGTCAACTGAGGAGACTGGCAGTGACTGGTAGTAGAAAGTTGGACTGTGGGATCTTTTTACTCTGTTTATCCTTAACATTCTCTGTTTCCATGTACCTAGTATTATATAGCATGTTTTAATAGATGATAATATATTTGGAATATATTATCATATATATCAATATATTTGTGGGATTTTAAAATGATTATAAACTCATAGACTGTTTTTGTTTCCTTTTCCCATCTTCTTAGCTAGAGGCATCTGAAATCAAGCTAGCTTGGAGCTGAGCAGAGTAAAGGGAAGATAGTTCCTTCATGAGCATGTGCTTCCTTTTGGCCATCCCTGTGACCCATCTTTACAGAGCCATTTTCCACCTTACTCGGTGGTGTCTAATTGTCCTTTAAGCTGATGGGGGATACCCTAGACCCCAGACCAGTTGCCCTCTTCACTCCTTGATAAGACAGGGCTGTCACCTTTGTTTCTGGGAAGGAAAGCTCTTTACAAAAGGTTGATTTCCTAACACCTCAGAACTTTTTTTTTTCTTTCCCTTACAGAGTATTATCCCTACCACACACTTGTGCTCAGAGTCAAAACGTTTCTCTCTTGCTATCTCTTTTTTCTTGTCTCCTTTTCATGAAGGCCCAGAGAGTCCTAATTAAAGAATATCAGATTTGAAAGGATCTGCAGATTATCTAGTGCAACCTATCCCTGAACAGGAATTTCTTCTATGGTATCTTCAACAAGTCTCTCCTTGAAGACTTCCTGTGATAGGGGACTCTTCACATCTTGAAGAAGCCAGTTCCACTTTTGAATAGATCTCATTGTTAGAAAATTTGTTCCTACTTCAGCTTCCATATATTACCATTATTTCTCTGTCTGTATAATAAGTAGAACACATTTTAATCTTTCTTTTCCATGAGATCACTTCAGATATTTGAAGATAGGCATCATGTTTCCTCTAAGTCTTCATTTCTGTGAACTGAACAAATCTAGTTCCTTTATCTTGCTCTTGTGTTGTTTTAGAGGAAGCAGCTGGCTTGGGATTTTGAAATGAATTTGGAGTCTGGAATACCTAAGTTTCAGTTTGGTCATGGACACTTACTAGTTCTGTGACTTTACACAAATAACTTAAACTCTGAGTTTCTTCTTCTACAAAACAGGAATGGTAATATCACCTTCTTCCTGGGATTGTTGTGAAGATCAAATAAGATATTTGTAAGAGACTTTTCAAGCCTTAAAGCCTTATATTAATGCTAGTAGTTATATTATTTTTAACCTTTTTTTTCTTGTTATTATCATTACATTTTAAAATTTAAAAAAATCTAGACTTCAGCATGTTAGCTATCTGTCCTAGATAATGTTACTTGCAAATTTAATAAACAAATCACCTATACCTTAATTCAAATCTTTGATAAAATTAAGATCCCTAAAATACTGTGCAGAAGACAAGTTGTCATGTAATCATTTTTGATTGTTTTTTGAGTCCAACTCCCTGTCCAATTCTTCTGATTCCAACTAATTATGCTGTCATCTAGACTATATCTTTGCATCTTTTCAGTAATATTAATATGAGAAATTTTTACCAAATACTTCAATAAAATATAGACAAACTATATTTAGTTTATTTTGATTTACAAGTTGATATGTTAGTATTCCATTAATTTAAATTTCTTTTTTTAATCAATTAAAGCTTTTTATTTACAGAACATATGAGTGATTTTTCTACATGATTAACTTAAATTTCTAATGTGGGAGTTTAGTACACCAGTATAGATTTCAACTTCTTTATGACTTAGTCTAAGGCTCACAGATGGTAAATATCAGACCAGAGTGTAACTAAGAGTTAAAGGAAGATTTTGTTTATTTATTTATATTTTGCTGAGGCAATTGGGGTTAAGTGACTTGCCCTGGGTCACACAACTAGGAGGTGTTAAGTGTCTGAAATCAGATTTGAACTCAGGTCCTCCTGGCTTCAGGGCTCGTACTCCATCCACTGTACCACCTAGCTGCCCTAGAGGAATATTTTGAACCCAGATCTTCATGACTCTAAGTAATTCTTTATCCATTATACCTTGCTGCCTTGGCAATTTCAACAACCTTGTCAAAAAAAAAGGAAATAAAGTTCATTTAGATTGGCCCAGTCTTGGTGAAATCATGCTGACTTTTTTTCTGATCAAATCTTCCTTTTCTAGATAGTTGCTAACCATGTGTTTCAGAGTTTTGTAAAGAAGTCAGACTCAGTATTTTCTAGTAGGTAAGACCTGTTTTCTTATTTTTGGGGGAAAATGAGCATATCTTTTATTTTCTGTCCTAGAATCTATCTTCTTTTCATGATCTTTAATAGATCTCTGATACTGGCTCATCAGTCATATCTGCCACTTCGTCTTTGCCTCTCAACTTTAGTTCATTTGAGAGTCTCTTTATTCTAGTCATTATGGGAAACTGAGTGATCTCACACTATCATTCTGTTTCTTTTTGGCCATAATTGTTTGGTGCTTTCTAGTCCAGACTGGATCAGTTTTTCTCTTTGGCAGAGAAAACAATCAGAATAAAAATTGGACAGCTCTTGTTTGCTTTGTCAGATGTGATTGTCTTGTCCATTTTAGTTGCTGGTCTTGCCCCTTTATTGATCTCCTGTTTTCTTCAAGTTGGCTAAAAAACTCTTAGGTTAACTTGCATCAACTGCCTTGACTCATTATCAACTTTTAGGACTCTAGTCATTATTCT
Source organism: Myrmecobius fasciatus (assembly GCA_023553655.1). Taxonomy (NCBI): domain Eukaryota; kingdom Metazoa; phylum Chordata; class Mammalia; order Dasyuromorphia; family Myrmecobiidae; genus Myrmecobius; species Myrmecobius fasciatus. Next base: position 861,666 of record JAJPUD010000029.1, read on the forward strand.
TATAGGATTATGTTATATTCTTTATTCATCTTATATTACCCACTCTTTCATCCTCATGCATCTCTTTAAAAAAATCTAAGCCATTTTTTTTTCTTCGTTAAGATTGTTTTTCTTTATTTCCTCAGAATTTCATTCCTGAGAGCTTCATTGAGCCGACACTATGTAGAATTTTTAGTCCATGGGTATTAGACATCTTTCCTTTGGAATTCTTGTATCACTTATTTCCTAGATTATTTATATTGGCATTTAGCAAATACTTCTGTGTATTTTAGTTGGTTAGGCACACAAGTCACTTAGCCTCTATTTTCTTCAGTTTCCACACCTGTAACATGGGAATAATAATTGTACCTATCTCCCAGGTTGTTGTTGGGATTACATTAGATAATATCTGTGATGTTCTTGCCATCACAGATTGTTGACACATTTCTGGCACAGAATAGGAATTTAATACTTGTCCTCTTCCCTTCCTTTCCTTTATAAACTTATAGAAGTCATTCTGTAGATGTAAATGTGTTTTTCCCATAAAATCTAGTATGATTCCTTGTACTCAGTTTAGTAAATATTTATTGAATGAATAAAATGATCCTTCCTCCTTATTACTTCTTGTCTTTAACTAAAAGGACCAATGGGCTAATTATAGGAACACTAGATCTGAAGATTTGGAGAAGTTCTCATAAAAGTGTTGCTGATTATGGTGAGCAAATCTAGTTCATTTATACTCTGTAGAACCAATAAAAAACTATTTCAACAGGTGTTTGCTGAGTACAAAAAAAGTACCTGTCTTTTTCAACTTTTTGGATCCTTGGAATTAAATTCACAAATCCTTTTTCTGTATTCATTGTTTGGATAATTTATACTGATGTAACCACCCATTTTAAGCCTACCTCTAGGGATTTGGGAGTGATTTTACATTCTTTTAGCATCCTATCTTTTTATTAAGTAAACACACATACACATTTGTATATGCACATGTACATGTTTATTCATTCTAGAAAGCAATTTATAATTATGCTAAAAATAAATCCATAGCCTCAAACTAGAAATACTACTGCTAGGCCTATCCCAAGGATGTTAATGTTTAAAAAGAAAGATTCCCTAGACACCAGTATAGTTTTAAAAGCACTCTTGGTTGTTATGAAGAACTAGAAACAAAGGCAATGCTTATTGATTAGGGAATGACTAAACAAATTATGATAATAAATGTAGTAGAATATTATTTTTCCCATAAGAAACAATGGGCATGAAAAATAATGGAAAGCATGGGAAGATGTATATGAGCCAGTACGTAGTAAAATTAACAGAACTAGGAAAATTGTACACAATAATTACAGCATAAGTGACAAAGAAAACTATGTACAATGATTATAATATAAATGGAAAGAAAAATAACATTAGCAAAAACCAAAATTACTTCAGATTTATGATGACCATGCTTAGGCCCATGCTTAAGCTAAGATATGAAAATATGCCCCCTCTCTGAAGGAGACTGGGTTTGGAATACTGTACACTGTTGAGACTTGGATGATGTGTTGCCTAATTTTTCTGGACTTTTTTATTCTTTGACACAGAGAAGGGAGAAATATATTGAGAATTGAAGGTGATATAAAAAACATTGATACAATAATATTTTTAAAAAGGCCAAACCCCTAACACCTTTCTAGATCTTTTCTATCTTTTGCCTTTGGTTGCCTTTGCTTCAGCTTCATTCTTTAAATAACCTTAGGATGACATTTATGCTTTTTCTCTCTTTTTTCAATAGTTGATGTGTTTACTATGTAGTATTGCTTTTATGAAAGCCTGCTTTTTCCCTACAAATTACCCTTAAGAATGACTTCTATATATTTGTATATTTTCAATATCTTTTTTTATAGATGAAAAAGTAGGTCTGCAGTGGTTGATGTTCTCTTGTGATTAGTTGTATCTCTTGTGAAGCTTTTTTCCCAACATGTTTCTTTCTACATCAAATTTTCCTATCCAATTAGGTATTTGCTGACTAAATTATTTTTTAGTAATATTCGATCTCCTTTTTTATGGCAGTTAATTATGTTAGATAAATTTGTGAATGATTTCTGGAGAGGCATTATGATACAATTTCAAAATGTTCAAATATTTAATTACATTCTAATTGTATTCCTAAGGAAGTGGGAGTAGTGGATTGAGAACTGGCTTCAGAATCATGAGATCTGGATCTTTCTAAGTTACACCTGTGACATATACTGTTTGTGTGTCTCTGTTAATTCAAGCATACCAAACAACTCTTCTAAGACTAGGTACCAAGAAGCATTGATAGAAGCAGTTTCTCACTTGAAGTCCCTGTATGGATGAAATCATAGCCCTGGTTTAAAAAAAAAAAAAAAAAAGACTGCATAAGTGTCACAATTTTCTTTATGTTGAATTTTCTGTATCATTTTCTGTATCTGTTTTCTTTATTAACTCATTTAAACAGATCAAATAACTTATGCTATTTAAAAATTGTATTCTTTCTTTTAATTTTATATTAAATATGACCTTTTAATCTCTAGGTAGAGATTGGTATGACTTTGCAGAGATAGCTGATTCAAAAATGACTGATGCACATATTAGTAGAAGAAATTCATGAATGTCCATTTTTTCTTTACTTCCTTGTAAGTTGTTCTTTTGTTCTCTGCTGCATACTTTTTTTACTTTATTCTTTTTACCCCCTTTCATTCTTTCCTCCTTCCCAGCAGGCTATAGTGAAGAAAGAATATATTTATGTATACATATGCAGATAGGTACATACATCAGCAAATACACATGTATCTCTCCTCTTCCCCCTCTCCCTCCCCCACACCTCTTTCCTATCTCTGCTAACTCTTTGCTTTAATTATGTTCCTTAACTTGCCTTGCTATTATTTAACCTCTCTTCACCCTTGGATTGCTCTCTTGTCTTCTTTCATGGTTTGCTTCCCTGTCTGCCCATCCCTCCCCCCTATTTCTTTATAGATTTTGTAGGATACTATAACATCCATGGTATATACATAGTATTGTCTATTTAGCCCATTCCCAATGTAAATAGGTTTTCAGAATGACAAGCCTTCCATCCCTCCTATGTGTCTCTATTCCTCCTCTGTACCTCATTTGTGTAACATGATGAGTATTTTTACCTTAAGTCTGCCCTAATCTTTCTTTTGAGCTAACCTATTGTTGATGCCAGTCTTAAACATATGATATATATTCCCCATGTAAAAAAAACATAAATAATTTGTTCATGTTGAGTTCCTTGAAATTGATCTTTGAATTGGCTCGTAAATTTTCGTTTAAATTCAGGTTTGGTTGATAGAAAGTCCTGAAAATCTGGAGGTTTTGTTGGATATCCATTTTTCCTCATTCAGTACTATAGATAATTTTGCTGGGCATAATAATAATTTCTAGGGCAGCTAGGTGGCACAGTGGATAGAGTACCAGCCCTGAAATCAGGAGGACTTGAGTTCAAATCACTTAATATTCCCTAGATTTGTGACCCTGGGTAAGTCATAACCCCAATTGCCTCAGCAGAAAGCAAAAAAAATAAAAATAATAATAATTTCTTTTGATTGTTGGTAGATATGTTTCTAGGACCTGCGGTCTTTTATTGTGGCTTCTGATAAGTTCTGTACAATTCTAATCATAGTTCCAGCGTATTTGAATTTTTTTTCTTGTTTCTTGCAAAATTTTCTCTTTGATCTGGGAGTTTCAAAATTTGGCAATAATATAATAAAAATTTGCCATGAAGAATCTCTTTGAGGTGGTGATAGGTGGATTTTTTCTATTTCTATTTTCCTCTTATGTTCCATCATTGCAGGATAATTTTCTTGTATTATTTCTTGCATTATTGTGTCAAGGTTCTTCTTTTTATTTTTATTATTATTTTTTGGGGGGTCACAATTTTCAGGTAGTCCAGTTATTTTTATATTTTCTCTTCTTGATCTGTTCTCCAGATCTGTCGTTTTCTTATGTTTCACATTAAACATTCTATTACGTTCTCTCTTTTTTTATAATCTGTTCTGTTATTTCTTGGTCTCTCATAGCTTCACTGTTTTCTCCTTGCCCAATTCTAATTTTCAAAGAGTTATTTTCATTTTTGCAACTGTACCTCTTTTTCTTTGGTTAATTGTTTTTCATAATCTTATTCTTGGATGGCTTTTATTTTTTTATTTTTAGTTTTTTGTTGATGCTTTTCATTTGATTTCTAAATTCTTTTTTGAGTTCTTCTAAGCCAGACTTTACCACAACCTCAAAACTCATATTTTCTCATAGCAAAAACAGCTAGAAGAAAAAGATGTCTCTACCTTATGCCTTCATTTCGTCTCCTTTCACATTTTGTTCCTCACTTCTCAATTGATTAGTCTTTCTTCAAAATTACCAATTATCTTTGAGTTATCAAATCTGATGGTCTTAGAGTTTATTCCTCTCAATTTTTCCAGATGCATATTGGATGCTATCTGGCCAGTGGTTGTCAAACTCAAATAAAAGTAGAATACCACGAATGTCATCATAATTACTCTGAATCTTCTTTTCAGGGCTCTGTTTACTTCACTCTGCATCAGTTCATATAGATCTTTCCATGCTTTTCGGAATTCATCACATAGATGATTTCTTACAACACAGTAATATTCTATTTCATATTAGTACCACAATTTATTTCATATTTTAGTGAAAACATTGAGGCCATTTGCTGAGTTTTCTCTCTCTTCTCATCTCACATCAGTCATAAGCAACTGTTTCCTTCATTCCTGTGGGCAAATCTTTCTCCTCCTCATCCTTATTCTGTCATTTATCTTCGGTCTCTGTCTACAGTTTACTCTTTTTTTAAAATTTTTTTTTATTAATACTTTTTACTTGCAAAACATATGTATGGGTAATTCCTAAACATTAACCCTTACAAAGCTTTCTGTTACAAATTTTTCCCCCCTACTCCCCACCCCTCCCCTAGATGGCAGGATATCCACTACATGATAATTATGTTAGAATACTTAAGAAATCAAATATATGTATAGTTATTGCAGAATTTTTTTTGCAGGAGAAATTATATCTAAAAGAAAGAATAATCTGATAAAGGAAATACAATGCAAGCAAACCTCAATAGAGAACGTGAAAATGTTATGTTGTGGTCCACATTTCACATCCCTCTCTCTGGGTGTATATGGCTCTCCTCACCGAACAATTGGAACTGGTTTGAAGCATTACATTGTTGAAGAGAGTCATGTCCATTAGAACTGATCCTCATATAGTATTGTTGTTGCCGTGTATAACAATCTCCTGGTTCTGCTCACTTCACTGAGCATTAGTCCATGCAAGTCTCTCCAGGCCTCTCTGAAATCGTCCTGCTGGTCATTTCTTACAGAGCAATAATATTCCATAACATTCCTATACCATAATTTATTCAGTCACTCTCCAATTGATGGGCATCCCTTCCGTTTCCAGTTTCTAGCCACTACTAAAAGAGCTGCCACAAACATTCTTGCACATGTGGGGCCCTTTCCTTCTTTTATGATTTCTTTGGGATATAAGCCCAATAGAAACACTGCTGGGTCAAAGGGTATGCATAGTTTGATAACTTTTTGAGCATAGCTCCAAATTGCTCTCCAGAATGGTTGGATCCATTCACAGCTCCACCAACAATGCATCAGTGTCCCAGTCTTCCCACATCCCCTCCAACATTCATCTTTATCTTTTCCTGTCATTTTAGCCAATCTGACAGGTGTGTAGTGGTACCTCAGAGTTGTCTTAATTTGCATTTCTCTGATCAATAGTGATTTGGAGCACCTTTTCATATTATTATAAATAGTTTTAATTTCATCATCTGAAAATTGTCTGTTCATATCCTTTGACCATTTATCAATTGGAGAATGGCGTTCAATTAAGAGTTCCAAATCTTTTTTGGACATAAATTTATTCCATCTCCACAGGTCTGAGAGGTAAACCATCCTATGTTCCTCTAATTTGGTTATTCACTCTTTATATCTAGATCATGAACCCATTTAGATCTTATCTTGGTGTGCGGTGTTAGCTGTGGGTCCAGCCTTAATTTATTCCACACTAGTTTCCAATTTTCCCAGCAGTTTTTGCTGAATAGTGAGTACTTATCCCAAAAGCTGGCGTCTTTGGGTTTATCAAACACTAAATTGCTATAGTTATTGCCTAGTTTGTCCTGATATCCTATCCTATGCCACTGATCGACTGCTCTATTTCTCAGCCAGCACCAAATGGTTTTGATGACCGCTGCTTTATAATATAGTTTTAGATCTGGTACAGCAAGGCCACCTTCATCTGTCTTTTTTTTTTTCATTAATTCCCTTGAAATTCTTGACCTTTTGTTCTTCCAAATGAACTTTGCTACTATTTTTTCTAGGTCTGTAAAATAATTTCTTGGGAGTTTGATTGGTATGGCGCTAAATAAATAAATTAGTTTGGGTAGTATTGTCATTTTTATTATATTCGCTTGGCCTACCCGTGAGCACTTAATGTTTTTCCAGTTGACTAGGTCTTATTTTATTTGTGTGGAAAGTGTTTTGTAGTTTAGTTCGTATAGTTTCTGACTTTTCCTTGGCAGATAGATTCCCAAATATTTTATCCTATCATATGCTATTTGGAATGGAATTTCTTTTTCTATCTCTTGCTGCTGAACTTTGTTGGTAATATATAAAAATGCTGATGATTTATGTGGATTTATTTTGAATCCTGCCACTTTACTAAAGTTGTGAATTGTTTCTAGTAGTTTTTTAGTTGAGTCTCTAGGGTTCTCTAAGTATACCATCATGGAATTTGCAGAGTGATAATTTGGTTTCTTCATTACCTACTCTGATTCCTTTTATCTCTTTTCTTCTCTTATTGCCAAAGCTAACATTTCTAAAACAATATTAAATAGTAATGGTGACAGTGGGCAGCCTTGTTTCACTCCTGATCTTATTGGGAATGGTTCTAGTTTGTCTCCATTACATATGATGCTTGCTGATGGTTTTAAGTAGATGCTACTAATCATCTTAAATAAAAGCCCATTTATTCCTATACTCTCTAGTGTTTTTAATAGGAAAGGGTGTTGGATTTTATCAAATGCTTTTTCTGCATCTATGGAGATAATCATATGGTTTTTGTTAGTTTGGTTATTAATATAATTGATTATGCTGATAGTTTTCCTGATATTGAACCAGCCCTGCATTCCTGGTATAAATCCTACTTGGTCAAGATGTATTATCCTGGAGATAACTTTCTGTAATCTTGTTGCTAAAATCTTATTTAAAATTTTTGCATCAATATTCATTAGGGAAATGGGTCTATAATTTTCTTTTTCTGTTTTCACCCTACCTGGTTTAGCTATCAGCACCATATCTGTGTCATAGAAGGAATTTGGTAGTATACCTTCTGTCCCTATTTTTTCAAATAATTTGTATAGTATTGGAATTAATTGTTCTTTGAATGTTTGGTACAATTCACATGTAAATCCATCTGGCCCTGGAGATTTTTTCTTAGGGAGTTGATTAATAGCTTGTTCTATTTCTTTTTCTAAAATGGGGCTATTTAAATAATTTATTTCCTCTTCTGTTAACCTGGGCAATCTATATTTTTGTAGATATTCCTCCATTTCATTTAGATTATCAAATTTATTGGCATAAAGTTGGGCAAAGAAACTCCTAATTGTTACTCTTAATTTCCTCTTCATTGGAGGAAAGTTCTCCCTTATCATTTTTGAGACTAACAATTTGATTTTCTTCTTTCCTTTTTCTGATCAAATTAACTAAAGGCTTATCTATTTTGTTGGGTTTTTTCATAAAACCAACCTTTAGTTTTATTTATTAATTCAATAATTTTCTTATTTTCAATTTTATTAATCTCACCTTTTATTTTCAGAATTTCCAATTAAGTATTTAATTGAGGGTTTTTAATTTGCTCTTTTTCTAGTTTTTTTAATTGTAACCCTAATTCATTGATCTTCTCTTTCTCTATGCAAATAAGCATCTAGAGATATAAAGTTACCCCTTATAACCGCTTTGGCCGTATCCCACTAATTTTGGTATGTTGTCTCATTAGTGTCGTTCTCCTGGATGAAATTATCGATTGTGTCTATAATTTGCTCATTCATCCATTCATTCTTCAGGATTAGATTATTTAATTTCCAATTAACTTTTGGTCTATTTTCTCCTGGTCTTATATTACATGTGTGTTTTATTGCATCATGATCTGAAAAAGATGCATTTACTATTTCTGCCTTTCTGCATTTGATTTTGAGATTTTTATGCCCTAACACATGATCAATTTTCATATAAGTTCCATGAACTCCTGAGAAAAAAGTATACTCCCTTCTATCACCATTCAATTTCCTCCAGAGATCTGTCATACCTAACTTTTCTAACATTTTGTTTATCTCCCTAACTTCTTTCTTATATATTTTGTGGTTTGATTTATCTAATTCTGAGAGAGCAAGGTTGAGATCCCCCACTAGTATAGTATTACTGTCTATTTCTCCTTGCATCTCTGTTAGTTTCTCCTCTAGGAATTTGAATGCTGTACCACTTGGTGCATATATTTAGTATTGATATTGCTTCATTGTCTGTGGTACCCTTTAGTAAAATAAAGTTTCCTTCCTTATTTCTTTTAATTAGATCTATTTTTGCTTTTACTTGATCTGAGATAAGGATTGCTACCCCTGCTTTTTTTTTGTTCACTTGAAACATAAAAGATTCTGCTCCAGCCTTTTACCTTCACTCTGTATGTATCTCTATGTTTTAGATGAGTTTCTTGTAAACAACATATTGTAGAATTCTGGCTTTTAATCCAGTCTGCTATCCGTTTCCATTTTATGGGAGAGTTCATCCCATTCACATTCACAGTTAAAATGATTATATCAATATTTCCTGCCATCTTATTTACCCAAAGTTATATTTTTCTCTTCCCTTTCCCCTTACTCCCTTCCCCTCTCCCCAGTATTTTGTTTTTGATGACCACCTCCCTCTAACAGTCCTCCCCCCTTTAAAACCCTCCCTCTTTTTTACACCTTTCCCCTAATCCTTCTATTAATTTATCCCTTTCTTTTCCTCCTTTCCCTCCTACTTCCCTATACAGAGGGCCAAGTTTTTCCCTGAAATCAAATGCGTCTGATATACTTTTTTAGAGTCCAATCCAATGAGATTTACACAATACTCATCACCCTCCCTTCTTTCCCTCAATTATATTAGATTTTCTCTGTCTCTTCATGACACTTTGCCTTATTTTACCTCATTTTTATTTTTACTTTATTTTACCTCCATTCCCTTCCCCCCCTTTTTTTTACAGTATGATATACCTTCCACCTCTAATTTCTTTCCGATTATTATAAAAGTAAAATCAAATTATACCCCCATTCTTTAGGGATACCCCTAGTAGAGATATAGTTCTCGAAAGTTCTTTCCTTTTTACCTTTTTATGCTTCTCTAGAGTTCTGTGTTTGGAGGTCAAATTTTTTGTTTAGATCTGGTCTTTTCATTAGAAATAGGTGAAATTCTCCTGTATCATTGAATGACCATCTTCTTCCCTGGAAGATGATGCTCATTCTAGCTGGATAGCTTATTCTTGGCTGTAATCCAAGTTCTTTCGCCTTTTGGAATATCTGATTCCAGGCCCTTCTATCCTTCAATGTGGAAGCTGACAGATCCTGTGTAATTCTAATGACAGTTCCTCGGTATTTGAACTGTTTTTTTCTAGCTGCTTGCAATATCTTTTCCTTGGTGCTATAGTCCTGAAATTTGGCCACGATATTCCTTGGGGTTTTAATTTTGGGGTCTCTTTCAGGAGGTGATCAGTGAATTCTTTCAATACCAACTTTGCCTTCTGATTCTAAAACATCAGGGCAATTTTCTTTCATGATTTCCTGGAATATAGCATCAAGGTTCTTTTTTTCATCGTGACTTTCAGGGAGTCCAGTAATCCTTAGATTGTCTCTCCTGGATCTGTTTTCCAAGTCAGTTGTTTTTCCTAGGAGATATTTCATATTTTCTTCTAATTTTTCATTTTTTTTGGTTTTTGTTTGACTGATTCTTGAAGTCTTATTGAGTCATTCATTTCAATTTGTTCAATTTTAATTTTTAAGGTATTATTTCCTTCAGCTATCTTTTTTAGGTCCTTTTGTAACTGGCCAATTGAATTATTTTGGTTCATTGCATTCTTTTTCTATTTTGCCTATTTTATTTTTCAGTGAATTGTCTTTTTCCAATTCACTAATTTTATTTTTCAGTGAATTGTTGTCTTTTACCAATTCACTATTTTTATTTTCTTGTGATTTGGTGACTTTTTCCAATTCACCAATTTTGTTTTTCAGTGAATTGTTGTCTTTTTCCGATTCACCAGACTTATTTTCCAGTTTTTCACATCTCTATTGCAGGGCGATATTTCCTTCTTGCACTGCTCTCACTTTATTTCCCCAATCTTCTTCTAGCTCTCTTTTGAGATTCTTTATGCAATCTTCCAGGTAAGCCTTCTGAAAGGGAGACCAGCTTAAGTCCACCTTTGTGGCTTTATCTGGGATTGTTTTCAGAATCTCAGGATCTGGGGACTTCTTTAGTTTCTCTCCGTAAAAGCTTTCTATGGTGAGAGCTCTCTTCTTGCTCATGATTTTCAGCAGAGGTATCAGTCACCAGCAGGGAATTCTGCAGCAGCAGCAGCAGCAGCAATTTCTTTTTTTTTTTTTTTGGCTTTTTTGCTGAGGCAATTGCGGTTAAGTGACTTGCCCAGGGTCACAGAGCTAGGAAGTGTTAAGTGCCTGAGGTCAGATTTGAACTCAGGTTCTCCTAACTTCAGGGCTGGTGCTCTATCCACTGCGCCACCTAGCGGTCCCAGCAGCAGCAATTTCAATTTGCCCTGGGGCAATTTGACTTCTGGTCTGGGGCTGATCTGGCTAGATCTGCACTAGGACCACGTTTTCAGCTGCTCTCAATCCACCCTTTATCAAAGGTAGACCTGCCAAAGCACCTGCCCCGCAAGCAGGGCAAAGTGGCCCAAGAGTCTCCCAGGGACTTCCTGGCAGCCTAAAATCTTCTGGTCCGTCCCAGCCCTGGAGTTGCACCCCGGCTGCGCACTGGTGTCTGAGCGCTGGGAGCTGCTCGATCTCCTGCCCGTCTAAAACTGACCTCAGAAGTTCTTTCAGAGTAGATATTTGATAGAAGTGCGTTGTAGTCCAAGTGTTTGGTGGTGCCCTCACTCCAGAACCAGTTCGGAGGCTCAATTTGTCTGGGTCTGAGGGAAGGTCTCAGGAGCTCACAGAGAATGCTGTCTGCAGTTCCCCATCTTGGCTCCGCCCTACAGTTTACTCTTTACAAAAATGCTCATGTCTTCACATCCTTAAAAAAAAACCCTCTTTTGAACCAGACAACCTTCCCCACACTTGTTATTGCTAATCATCTCCCTCCTCCCTTTTGTGTCTCACCTTGTGGAGAGCCATTCTGTAATTGATGCCTGCACTTGCTTCCCTCTTATTTCCCCTTTAACTGTCTATAGTATGACTTCCAACTCATCATTGACCTGAAAGTTCCGTCCTCAAGGTCTCCAGTGGTCTCCAGGTTAATGGCCTCAATCCTTCTTTTTGATCTCTCTTCAGCTTTTGGCATTGTCAGTCGCTTCTTCTTGATAGTTTGTTCTTTTAGGTTTTTGTTATACAACCCTATCTTGGATCTCCTCATTCTTGTAAATAACTCCTTAGTCTCTTTTGCTGAATTTTCAGGCAGTGCGTGCTCATTTTGGGTATTTAGATCTCAAAGCTTCATTGTGGGCCCTCTTAGCCTCTCCTTTTCAATCATTTCACTTAGTGATCCCATCAAATGTCAATTCCTCAGTTAGCTTTTCTGTCCTGATGATTCAATAACCTAATTATGGCTAATATTTATAGAGAGCCTTTTATGTGCAAGGCGTTATGCTAAGCTCTTTACAAACATCTCATTTTATCCCAACAATTTTGGGAGATAGATACTGATATTATGTCCATTTTATAGTTTAGGAAACTGAGGCAAACAGGTTTAAGTGACTTGCTTAGGGTCACGCACTTGAGACCAGATTTAAACTCAGGAAGATGTCTTCCTAACTTTAGGCCCAACACTTTATCCACTGTTCCACCTAGCTGCCCCATATATTTTATGTACACTTAGTTGTTTTCTTCCAAAGAACAGAGCTCCTTGAAGACAATGATTATTTCTTTTTTGTCTTTGTGTTATTACCAGTGACTGGAATAGTTCATGATACATAATAGATACTTGAATATTTTATGGTTTATCAATTTATGTTTTTTCAGTATTCTTTGTGGATGATTATGGCTCATTAATATCTCCTAGATATTGCAGTTTTTATCTATATTGCAATTAAATTTTGACAGGTATAATCTGTGTTATGATTAGTAGAAAAAATTAGGTGAAAATGGAAATAATCAAATAGATGAAAAACAGCTTTATACTGATTAACTTTTATAGAACTTGTACAAAATATGAGATGGAATTTTCAAAATATTATTTTGTGTTTGTTTCTCATTTTAGTCTGAACACACCACCTGGAACCAAAGTTAAACTCTCGGGTATTATTGATATAAAAAATGGATTCCTGCTTTTGAATGACTCAAACACTGTAGTCCTTGGAGGTGAAGTAGAACATCTTATTGAAAAATGGGAGTTACAGAGGGTAAGTATCTGCTCTAGGATGCTTTATGTTCTTAATGCAAATTGAGAAGGGAAGAGGTGGCTAAAGCCCTGCCAATGGGAAATAACTGAAACACAAGACTTGTATTTATAAAATAGAAAGGGATCAGAGCCCTAATTGAAGATTATGGAAAGGTGTCCACTTTATTTTGATACATTATCTTAATTATAAAGCAGAAAATAGGGGTAAGGCTGTTGGACTGTACAAGAGAGATCAGGTTTGTCAGAAGGAGCCATGAGTAGAAGAGATTCAGGCCTCTCCTAGTGTGGATGTAAGAGGAGACAATTTTATTAAGGTCTGAATGAAAGCAAAAGATCCTACAGAATCTCTTTTAGAGTAATAGTCAAAACAAAAATGGGATCTAGAACATAAAAAGTTTCCAATAGGACCGACTCAGAGGTATTGCATTGTTTTGTGCAGGGGATAGACAGAGTAAAACTTGGAATAGCTTTGGCCACTGAATTGAATGTGAAGTATACAAGGTGACAGAATTGGAGAGCAATAGGAGAAAATTCCTTGGCTAAGGCCAAATTGGGGGAGGAAGTAGATTGTCTGAAAGTTCTTAAGAAATCAGATTGCTTAAGTTTCTTCTAGATTTGTTTCCAGTTTTATGTACCCATAAAATCAATGTATTTCTATTCTTCTCTATAGAGCTGTATATTGGGAATAGCCAATCTGACAGGTGAGAGTAAAGTTTAAAGCCTTCTTACTATCTTCTCTATCTTTCCCTCCACTGTGCCTCATTCTACCTTTTCCTTCCCTTTCCTCTCAGTACATTCCTCTTTCTCACTTTTTAATTTTATTGTTTTAGAAATTATTCCATGCCTTTTGTCTATGTATATTCCTTCTAACTGTGCTCTTAATGAAAATATTCTTAGGAATTACAAGTAGTATCTATCATCTTCCTATGTAGGAGTGTAAACAATTTAATCTTACTGAATTCCTTATAATTTTTCCTTCCTGTTTATCTTTTTATGCTTCTATTAAATTTTGTATTTGAAGTTCAGATTTTCTTATCCACTCTTGTCTTTTCATCAGGAATGCTTGAATGTCCTGTTTCAGTGAATGTCTATTTTTATTCCCTGATAGGTTTTGCTCATTTTTGTTGGCAGGTAATTCTTATTAGTAATTCTAATTTCTTTGTCCTCAGGAATATCATATTCCACATCTTCTAGTCCTTTTCTGTAGAAGTTGGTAAATTTTATGTTATCCTTAATTTGACTCCGTGATACTTGAATTGGTTCTTTCTAGCCACTTGCAATGTTTTCTTCTTGACCCGGGAGCTCAGGAATTTGACTATAATCACTAAGTGATTGACCATTTCTTTCAATTTTTATTTTACCCTGTGATTCTAGTATGACATCTCTCTCTTTTATTCTCTTCTATCTCTCTGCCCCCCTCCACATGGCTTTTAAGTAGTGCCGTAATTCTCAAGTGATCTTTCCTTCTTAATGATTCTTGGAGTTATTAGTTTCCAGTTGTTCACTTCTAATTTTTAAGGTATTATTTTCAGCATTTGTAGCTCCTTCATTTGGCCAAATGCATTTTTTGAGGAATTCTTTTCTTCATTGAATTTTTGTCCCCTTTTTTTTTCCCATTTGGCCAATTTTGCTTTTTAAGACTTCTCTTCAGTAGTTTCGTTTTTTTTTTTTTGCCTCTTTTACCATTTGGTCTATTCTATTTTTTTTTTTTTTTTTTTTTTGCTTTTTGCTGAGGCAATTGGGGTTAAGTGACTTGCCCAGGGTCACACAGCTAGGAAGTGTCTGAGACCAGATTTGAACTCAGGTCTTCCTGACTTCAGGGCTGGTGCTCTAACCACTGCGCCACCTAGCTGCCCCTATTCTATTTTTTAAAATGTTATTTTCTTTAGTATTTTACAAAGTTGTTTATTCTGTTTTTATGATTTTCTTTTATTAGTATCACTTCTTTCCCCAGTTTTTCCTCTACTTTTTTTTTTTTTTTTTTTGCGGAGGCAATTGCGAGTTAAGTGACTTGCCCAGGGTCACATAGCCAGGAAGTGTTAAGTGTCTAAGGCCAAATTTGAACTCAGGTTCTCCTAACTTCAGGGCTGGTGCTTTACACACTACATCAACTAGCTGCCTCTCTTATTGGTTTTAAAAACCCTTTTTTGAGATCTTCCAGAAATTCGTTTTTGGACTTAAGAGCAATTCATATTTGTCTTTGAAGCTTTGGATATAACAGTTTTGACTCTGTTGTCTTCTTCAGAATTTGTATTTTGATCTTCCACGTTTCCATTGTAACTTTTTCTGGTTCTGATCTTTTTTTTGATTGTTTGCTGATTTTTCCAACCTACTTCTTAACTTTTAGCTTTATGTTAAAGTTAGGCTCTGCTCCTGGGATAAAGATGGCACTGCCCTAAGTTTCAAATTTTTTGTGTAGCTATTTTCAGAGCTAGTTCTGGAGGTATATAAGCTTTCAATTCTTCCAAGATAGTATGATTTAAGGTGAGGTGTATTTACTATTCTCCTTGTCTGTGCTTTGGTCTGTGAGGGACAATCACAAGTATTCTTTTTTTGCCCTGGAAATATGACCAGGGCCCAGTTCTTCTGCAGCCACAAACTCTGGTGGTTTCCTTCTTTTAGTCATATAACAACAAAAAATCATGCAACAAATAGGTACACTATCCATATTTTAGTACAAAGGTTAAAGCTCATTAACAATATATTGAGTTTCCAATTTATGTGGGATGCCTTTAAGTGCTAAGAATATTGTAATAATAGGGTTTGCAAGTTAAATATTAGCTTCTTCAAATTATGGAGAGAGAAAATGGAGATTGTGTAACAATTTTATCATAAAACACTAAGAAGTAGTGGAGGTGAAAAATAAATTTTCTGTAGAAAACTTGGCATCAGAAAGAACCAAGATCATCATCACTCTTTAATTCTATTCATTTAGTCTTAAATAGTGGCTTTTTTTTTTTTTTTATTGTGCCAATTCAGTTATCCCTTAAGAATTATGTAGATAATCTAACAATGCCAAACCTTAGGAATAGTTTGGAACCAGAAAGTAGTAAATCTGCTGGGGGAGAAAAGAGATATTGTGAGGTGAATAAAGGTGAACTGCATGGAATAGGGAGAGATTGAGAAGAGGAATAATTAAAAGTTAGATTGTAAAAAATGGATCAAACATGTCTAGTATGTTCTATCAATTAATAGTGCTCCAGTGGAGATGAAAAAAATTGTCATAGAAACATTTTAAAAATACAAAGAAGAAAGCTGAAGTAAGTTCACAAGAGCATACAAATAGGATCGTGTTGTTTTTAATG
Source organism: Myrmecobius fasciatus (assembly GCA_023553655.1). NCBI lineage: Eukaryota > Metazoa > Chordata > Mammalia > Dasyuromorphia > Myrmecobiidae > Myrmecobius > Myrmecobius fasciatus. Next base: position 877,603 of record JAJPUD010000029.1, read on the forward strand.
TGTTAAATTTAACATATACTTTAAAAAAAAACTGTAATAGTGGTTTACAGATTCATAGAATTAAAAAAAAATTTCCTGTTCTTTGTATATGGGGATAATCATATTTGTTGAATTTTATGGAGTTCATCCTAAAAGGAAATTTGAAAAATAAATATTGCTTCTATTGAAGTTTCACAGAAGTCACAGAATATCAAAGTTGTAAGGAACACTGGAGACCAAGAGTTCTTAACCTGAGGTCCATTAAAAATATTTTCTTAACTATATTTCAATACAATTTATTCCCTTACTATTTTAATCTTATATGTTTTATAGACTTAAAATATCATTTTGAGAAGTCCATAATCGTTACCAGACTATCTAAGGGAATCGATGGTACAAAATACCTTGATCTAGTCCATAAGAATTTCTTCTACAAAATTCTCAACATTCCCTTCACTTGAAGACATACAGTGACCGCTGGAGATGATACATTCTGCTTCTAGTTAGCTCTAATTGTTAGGAAGATTTTCCTCACATAAAACCTAAATTTTTGACCTATTTCTATTATTTGGACCCAAGCAAAATAAACTAATTTCTTTTCTACAGAATAGCCTTTCAAATACTTGAAGACTATTGTTGTGCCCCTCAAAAATTTCTTTCTTTGCCAGGTAATGGGTGAAAGTTATAAAGAGGCAGCTTTCAGGATAATTTGGAAAAAAAAGCTTTCTAAGAATTGAACCTGTCTCACATTGGATTAAATTGTCTCAGGAAGTAATGAGCTTTCTATCACTGGAGCTCTTTAAGAAGAGCTTGGTGTCCTTTTTTTGAAGAAATAATAAAGGAGATAACTGTTCAGGAACAGGTTGGACTCTGAGGTACCTTTCAGCTTTGAGAGTCTGTGATGGTGAGAAAATCAGCAATAAATATTTATTAAAACTGTGTTTTGAAAAGTTTATTTTCTTCATTTTGTTAAATATTTCATTGTTGATGACAAATGTAATTATTTGGTGACAGTGCATATAAACTAATATGGATGAAAGTAACAAAATTAGTATGTGCATTTCAGGAATTTTTTTAAAACGTCTTTTTGTTTAAAAAAAACACATTTGCAAATTTGAAAAAAATATTGCTCAGTTGTTTCATTTTCATGAAAAAAAATCATTTTTTCCCCATAGAGCTTGTCAAAACACAATAGAAGCAACATTGGAACAGAAGGTGGACCCCCTCCTTTTGTACCTTTTGGACAGGTAACTAAATTTTTACCTTTAAAAAGATGAATTTTAATCTGGTAAAATTATTTTTATTGTTCAAACTATATACTTATGAAATGGTCACAGAAATTGTTCATCAATGAATTATGAAGCAGGACAAAGAATTTAATAATTGTCCCTTATTTCTTTGCTAAAATAGAAACTTGAATGAGGAACCTATCTGTATTGTTGGTCACTGATATGCAGATAAATTGCCTTGGTAAGGGCCCAGAAGTAAAAGTCATCTTATATTAATTTTCAAAGAAGAGATAATTTTAAAAATTAAAATTAGGAAACAAATTTCCACAATAAATGATCCTCTACCACCCCAAAATTCAGTATGATAATAATGACACATGAAAAATATGAAGAGATATGGAAAGATGGAATGATATATTCCAAAGAAAACAGAGTTAGGACAATACATTCTTTGGTTATGACTATATTTAAAAAAAAAATCCAAAACATATCCTTCATTTCTTTCTCCTTCCCTTGAGGAAAAATAATTACTCACTTTATAAGTTATTTTAATTGTGTCCAATTCTTTGTGATTTCTTTTGGGATTCTCTTGGAAAAGATACTAGAGTAGTTGCTATTTACTTCTCCAGCTCATTTTATAGATGAGGAAACTGAGGCAAAAGCAAGTGACTTATTCAGGATCATACAGCTAATAAATGTCTTAAGATCAGATTTGAACTTGAAGAACTACTGTGCCACCTTACTGCCCTACTTTATAAATACCTAGATTGAAATGATATCTAAAGATGAGAGCTCCAAAAAAATGGTAATATTTTTAAACAATTATGCATGTTTATGAAAATGCTGATTGTAAAATTTTGTCTAGTATTTTCTGTATTGGGGGGGGGG
>JAJPUD010000029.1:880098-1005841 GCA_023553655.1 Myrmecobius fasciatus
TTTTTTTTTTAAGGAAATTTTTAAAGAATATCATCCATCTGGGTATACCCATCAATCTCTGTCCCAGTCTTTTTTGTCTTGAATCCTTTCTACATTTGATATGAAATTTGGTCTCTTTTTTTCCTCATATTTTCCTAAGTGGTTGAAACTTATGCTTTATTATCCCATTTGTAATATTATAATTTGACAAAAATTGTTTCTTCATAACTAACTGCCAACAGTATCAGGTAGTACTGAATAAACCTCAAAGTTTCCCCAGCTTTCCCCATCCTTTCTTGATACATTGAGTATCTCTCTATTGTCTTTTTCCTTCCCCCCTTTTCCTCAGTTTAATTCTGGGAAATCTGTCTAGCACCTGAACTTCCTTATTAAAAAGAAGTCAAGACAAGTTTATGAAGATCTTTATTTTCCTGTCAGAAGTCTCTTTCAGGTATAATAGAAAGATTGGCTAAATGGATAGTCATTTACTGCTGTGCAAAATATAGATACTTATTCCATTTATGCATTGCTACTTTTGTAATCACCTCAAATTAGGGAAGGAATTTGTTTCCTCTTTTTTTTTTTAAATGATTAAAACAATGTAGAAAAGTATAATAATTCATATTTTAAAATTATAATAATTGGTTTGAAAATTTCCCTCCCCAATATTATCAGTCTTCCTGTTAATTATTTTTTATTTAAAACCTATGGTTATATTTATTTTGTCTTTAATCTTTTTTTGGATTTGGATTGGAGGATAAAATAATAACCTAAATAAATTTGAAATAATTTTGAAGGTGCTTTCATATTTAATTTTATTTCAGCTTAATAAGCTTTGTTTAAATAATTTGAAGACTCATATTTGATGTTTGTAATTGAAATATATTACATCATTAGAAAATGGCATTTTTTTTAATGGCATTTGTCTTAAGAAACTTGAAGCTTTTGGTTTTTTTCCCCCCCCCAGGGGAACAGTGTTTATCATTTCTGTTTTACAAGTAATTTATAGTTGATGTGTTAAGAAATATTTCCTTTAGAAATGCTTATTGTATCTTCTAATCTCAATTGTAGGGAATTAATTGACTAAAGCTTACCAGTTGGGAATAGAATTTTAACTTATAATTCTTTTGTTATACTGGGTATCCTTTATAAAGAAATTAAAGAAGAATATGTCAATCTGTTCATTTGCAAGCATTTATTAAGTTATGGGCCAGGTGCTAAGGATGTAAGTATAAAGAATAAAAAAAAAAAAACTCCCTAGTTACAAGGAGTTTACATTCTAATATAGGAGATAACAAGTGTGTGTGTGTGTGTGTGTATACACATATATACACACAATATAAATTATAAATATGTAATAAATATAAAGTAAATATATACAAATATACACAATATAGTAAAGTACTAAATAGTTTGAAAGGAAAGTTGCTAACAGTTGAAGATATCAAAAAAGCTTCATGCAGAAAATGGTACTTGAGAGCTGTGTAAAGGAACACATAGATAGATATTGTATAGGAAGACAAGGGATGAATGAATTTTGATCTGTTGGTGGAAGGAAATAACCCACCAAGAAGATAATAGATCCATCAAAGGATTGAAAACAACCAAGTGTCAGTATAATGTTGAAGTGAGATTTTTTGCAAACCTTTTTTGTCTTCTTGAATAATCATTTCTTTGAAATCTAGATCCTTTTCAGATCCTTTCAGATAAATACCCCAAATAAAATTAGGGGCCTTAGCAGAGTGACTTTATTATTATTATTTATTATTATTATTTTTTTGCTGAGGCAATTGGAGTTAAGTGACTTGCCCAGGGTCATATAGCTAGTGCAGAGTGACTATAAATATTTCCATTATTAGGTAAAAGTCATATTTTTCTGTTCAAATGTTCAATTCATCAAGTGCATTTTGACTTAATAGGATCATAGGAACATTGATTCAGAGCTAGAAAGGGAGTTAGAAGTTATCAAATTCAACCTCATTTTATAAAGAAGGAAACTGAAGTCAGGAGAAATTATGACTTCCCCAGTTACATAGATAATATATTGTTTTATCAGTTTAATTTCTTTTTTAAAAAAATTCTCAGATTTTAAGTTCATTAGGTAGAGCTGCCATTTTGTGGGTTCTGTTATTAGAAATTAAGTTGGCATTTCTTTAAGTAATAAAATATCTTAGACACTATAATAGAAATTGGGTATTTTGTGTCAGATAGTAAATTGATTTTATATGTTTTATATCCTTAGAAGTGTGTGTCTCATGTCCAAGTGGATAGCAGAGAACTTGATCGGAGAAAGACATTGCAAGTGACAGCTCCTGCCAAACCTTCGGGTGATAATGATGAATTTGAAAAGCAGAGAACAGCTGCTATTGCAGAAGTTTCAAAGAGCAAAGAGGTAGGAAACAATAATTTAAATATTTATATATATATTATATATGGCTACGGATAGAAAAAAATATATACATATATATGCGTGTATGTACACGCACATTTATCTAGGTATATGTGTATGTGTTCATAGTGTATATTCACATTACATGTGTATAATGTGTATATAACATGTTTATACATTATATATAATGTGTATGAGGTGTATGTACACACATGCGCATGCGCACACGCACATAGACACTCTTAATAATTTAATTCTTACTCCATAAAGTTAAAAGATAGTGATTGAGAAAAAAGTTGTCATTATCCATTAGATAGTTTACATACAACAAATGCATTTTTACATCAAGCCAACTTGATTTAAGGACTAAGGAAACTAGGGGAATAGGAAGTGGAAATTATAAGCAGGTAATATCTATAAAATGGAGATAATAATAGATCCTCCCATAGTTATTATGAGGATCAAGTGAATTAACATGCAAAGCAGTTTGCCAGTTCTAAAGTGCTGTATAAATGTTAACTATTATTGATATAATATTAATTACCTGTATATAAGACTATATAATATCTTAACCCCTACAGAAAAATAAGTAGGAGTAGTCAAGTTTTTACTCCAAGTAGGAAAAAGGGTTATATTAAGGCAGGAAATAAAAATATTATTGGCAAAAAAAGTTATCTCAAATTCTTAGAACTTAAAAGTAGAAATAGCATGAAATAGCATAAGAGAATATAAGAAAATAACCATTATCATTTCCTATCCATTTGACCATGTACAGATCTCAGAATCTATCAGTCAAACTGAACTATTTCAGACAGATAGGATACTCACAATTAGCTTTTATTTTTATTAACAGCTTCAGTTGTAGGGAATATATCATTACCCCTATTCACATAAAAACAACCAAAAAAACCCCATAGTTTGTCTTTCATTTTCAAAGAGGACCATGACATTAGGAAGGAAGATGCTGTGACATGTAAGTGAGTTGGATTTAAGTGAGGGAGGGCGATGCTGTCACCAGCCTCACTTTCTCCTCCAGAGCCATCTGGATCCAGTGGGAAGATATAGATCAGGATGACTGGTGTTGGCCTTGGATGCCCCTTTTAACTAAGTTTTTAACAGTCTCAATTTGTCTGAGGCAATAGACATACCTAAAAGTTCTTTCTTCACCCTCACTCCTTCCCTCTAGTAGTTAACTTTTTGAAAGAGAGTTGGAGAAGCTTCTAGTCACACATGCTCAAATAGCAATGCTTATTCTTTCCCCTATTCTGCCCAATCCTCCTCCTCCTATCCCCCAACACACACACACTGGTTCTGGAGGTGGAAAGGAGATGAGGGTAAGTTTGTTCTTGGAGGTAACTGGTGTCATCTTTGAACTGATCTTTGAAAGAAACTAAGGATTTAAGGAGGTAGAGACAAGGAGGCCTATTTAGAGTACTAGTCTTTGCCTCTCCCCAAGATTTTTTCACTTTTCATTCAAGTTATCATTCTGAGGTTTGGAAGGGAATTCTAGATACTCCCTTGTCTAAGTACTTGGGATGCTTGCCCTCAGATTTGTCTCTTAGAGATGAGGCTAGAAGGCTTCTGGTAATAGGATTTTGATCTGGGAAGCTGATAACCTACCCTTAGTTGCTTAATTTTCTGTCTTTAGTTATGAAAATATATTCTTGGTAGTATCTTAGTAATTAAAAAAAATGTTCTTCATTCCTCATTTCCTTGTAACAAAATTTGTTCCCATGGACCTTGCTTCCTCTTAAGCATATGGTTAATCTGAAAAAAAAAAAAATAGGTTTTTCCTGTCGTGAATAATCCTATTACTTTTCTTAAGTAAAATTAGTCCTTTAGTCTTAATGTACTTAATTTACTATCACATGGGTTTTAATTAGAGAACTTTCTTGGTGGATTTAAAAATTCCATAAGCTAACAATTGTGTAAAAATAAACTGTGGACTTTTGATTTTAGTAGTTTCAAGTTTATTTTGATCTGAAATAAAAAATTGTGGGCTTTTAAAAATTACATAGAACAATATTCACCTATTTCCACATCATCTGGCTTAACTATATGGTTCCATTTTCACTCCTTTGCACTTCTGATAATAGGCCTAACAACCATACTAATAACAATATTCCAATGATGACGAGATATTGTGCGAGAAGGTACATTCCAGGGCCACCACACTCCAGTAGTACAAAAAGGCTTACGATATGGTATAATTCTATTTATTACATCAGAAGTATTCTTTTTCCTAGGCTTTTTCTGAGCTTTTTACCATTCAAGCTTATCTCCGGCCCATGACTTAGGGGGATGCTGACCCCCAACAGGCATTCACCCTCTTAACCCCGTAGAAGTGCCTCTACTTAACACAGCAATCCTATTAGCCTCCGGCGTATCAATTACATGAGCCCATCATAGCCTTATAGAAGGCAGCCGCAAACAAATAATCCAAGCCTTATCAATCACCATCTTACTTGGACTCTACTTCACCATCTTACAAGCCACAGAATACTACAAAGCACCATTTACAATCTCAGACGGAATCTATGGCTCGACATTCTTTGTAGCAACTGGCTTCCACAGCCTTCACGTAATTATCGGATCATTATTCCTTATCGTATGCCTACTACGACAGCTTTATTATCATTTTACATCCACCCACCATTTTGGCTTCGAAGCCGCTGCATGGTATTGACACTTTGTGGACGTAGTATGGCTATTCCTGTATGTATCAATCTACTGATGAGGATCCTCTTTTTCTAGTATAAATAGTACTACTGATTTCCAATCATTAAGTTCTGGGTAAAACCAGAGAAAAATAATTAACCTCATCTTAATACTTCTAACCAACTCTCTACTAGCTACAGTTGTAGTTCTAATCGCCTTTTGATTACCACAGCTATATTTATGCCTAGAAAAATCTAGCCCATACAAATGCGGATTCGACCCCCTAGGGTCTGCCCGACTGCCGTTTTCAATAAAATTCTTCCTAGTGGCAATCATATTCCTCCTATTTGACCTAGAAATCGCCCTACTACTTCCCCTTCCATGGGCTATACAATTCACAATGACCAGCACCATACTCACTCTTTCTTTCTCCCTAATCATTCTACTCACTGCAGGCTTAGCATACGAATGATTCCAAAAAGGCCTAGAATGGACCGAGTAGGTTTTTAATCTAATTAAGATAATTGATTTCGACTCAATAAATCATGGTTCTACCCCATGAATACCTTATGCTCACCATCAACCTTAACCTAATCATAGCCTTCTTACTAGCTCTTATAGGAGTACTAATTTATCGAACCCATCTAATATCAACGCTTCTATGCTTAGAAGGCATAATACTATCCCTATTTATTATAATATGCTTACTAATCTCGCACTTCCACATATTCTCTATATCGATAGCCCCACTAATCCTCCTGGTATTCTCAGCTTGCGAAGCAGGCATGGGCCTCGCACTCCTAGTAAAAATTTCAGGAACTCACGGAAATGATCATATCCACAACCTAAACTTACTACAATGCTAAAAATCTTAATACTCGCCCTAATGTTAATTCCACTAACCTGATGCTCTAAAAAGTCCTGAATATGAGTCAACACTACCACCCATAGCTTCCTAATCAGCATTTGAAGCCTAACATTGTTGTATCATAATACAGACCTGGGGTATAATTATAATAGCTCATTCTCACTAGATCCCTTATCAGGCCCCCTGTTAGTCCTATCATGCTGGTTACTACCGCTAATAATAATCGCAAGCCAGAATCACCTAATACATGAACCACTAACACGAAAAAAAGTTTACTTAGCTATACTTATTACCCTCCAACTGTCACTAATTATAGCATTCTCATCATCAGAGCTTATTATATTCTATATTTTATTCGAAACAACCCTAATCCCTACACTAATTATTATTACACGCTGAGGTAACCAAACCGAACGACTTAATGCTGGACTATACTTTTTATTCTACACACTAATCGGATCCCTACCTCTGTTAGTAGCTCTTTTATACCTTCACCATAACCTAGGCTCCCTACACATCCTTACTATAACACTGAAGTCACCGACACTAGATACCACAATATCAGCATCACTACTATGACTTGCTTGCATAATAGCATTTATAGTAAAAATACCACTATATGGTCTCCACCTATGATTACCAAAAGCCCATGTTGAGGCCCCCATTGCCGGCTCAATAGTCCTAGCGGCTATTCTACTTAAGCTAGGGGGGTATGGAATTATACGAATCGCCACTCTCACTGAACCACTCTCACTGTGTCTTTTATGACAATTATCTGTGCTTTAACATTATCTTTAAATTTTCTTTCTGTGCTCCATCTGATTAAAAATAATTATCTCTATTATTTTTTTGGATATCTATTTGAAATTTTTTTGTTGGGGAAAAAGGGAATTTAAAATTTCAGGGTAATATTTTTAAAATGTTTCTAATATTTACTTGCAGTTGTAAACTGATTACAGATATAGACAATATAGCTTCTAAAATATGTATGTAATTGATATGTACATTCAGTCATTTTTAAACTAATACTTTTTATATTTCATAATATCTTAATGTTGTTGATTATATAAACAAAGAAATAACTGAAGGTATACAAGTTTAAATTGGAACATATTTCTTCAATAAAACCAGTGAAACCTGAAGAATGCATACCTTTATGAATTTGTTCAGTTATTGAAATTCAGTTAATATATGTTGTAAAATTTAAAACTGGACATTATTTGTAAACATTAACATGTTGAAAAAAATTTTTCTTGAAGGACCAAACCTGCTTAATTTTTGGCCTTTTAAAATTTTTCTTCTTTACAGTTCTTTTAATGATTGGCCTGAAAATAGCATATAAAAATTAAAATTATGTGCCATTTTTTAAAAAAAATGGCTTATCAGGACTTGAGAAGGAATTTTGCCTAACTACTTTTTAAAAATAAAAATTAACATTTTACTTCTCTGCATAAAATAGAACCATGGAAATTTAGCTACTCCAGATTTATTAAATTTTTTATTACTTAGTTACTTAGTCTTTAGAGATGTTTTCATAAAATGTTCACTTAAATCTCATTTTTTCTTTCCCCTCTTCTCCTTCTCTAAAGACTAAGACATTTGGAGGAGGTGGTGGTAACGCTAGAAGTAATCTCAACATGAGTACTGGAGGGAATCGAAACAGGGAAGTTTTCCAGAAAGAAAAGATAACAAAACCTGAAGGAAAATATGAAGGTGTCTATCGAGAGCTGGTAAGGCAGAAGAAACAAAAAATTTGAATGTCTTTGCTTGACAGGTATATAAGGGCATTAAAAAATTAATTGCATATAATTTTTTAAATGATTTTTTCTTTTTGCACAAACTCATAATTAGTTATTAATGACATTATTCAGAAAATAAGGGTCTTATGCAGTTATAGCTCCAAAAATGTTTAATTAAAAGATAACTAAAAATTTCACTAATACAAATTACTTTCTTTGAAAAATAATTTATTAGATACCCTAATAAAAGTAACATTTATTTTGTCTCGGTAATGTAATTGTGAAACTAATTGAAAATGAAATCAATTCTGAGGTAATTATGAAGGAATACTATTGTGTTATATAAGAAATGATGAGCAGAATGCTTTCAACAAAACTTACAAAGACTTACACAAACTAATACAAAGTAAAACAAGCAGAAACAAGTGAAAATTGTGACACAGTATACTACATTGTACAAGGAAACAATATTGTATAATATCATGAGCAACTTAGCTATTTTAAACAATGCCATGATCCAAAACAATTCCAAAGGATTTATGGTGAAAAACACTAATTCCAGAGGAAGTATTGATGGTGTCAGATAGAAAATGAATGTTTCAATCTATAATCAAATTTTTTGCTTTTTTTTGGTCTGCATTTTCTTTTGCAATATGGCCAATATGGAAATATTTTGTATGAATGCAGGTGTATAATCTTTATCAAAATGCTTGCCTTAAGGATGGCATAGGAGAGGAGAGAATTTGGAACTCAGAATTTTTAAATAAAATATTAAAATTTTTAGTTTACATGCAATTTAAAAAATGTTCAAAAAAAAAAAGAATGTTTTTTGGAATCTGTAGATTCTCATCTTTCTTGATCTCTGTTTAGACTCTTGACAGTATCAGTCACCCTATTCTTGTTACTCCCTTTTCTCTAGATTTTCATGATACTGCTCTCTTCTGGTTCTCATACCAGTCTGTCTGTTCTTCCTGTATTTTTATCCAGATTACACTTACTTATCATATATGTTCTGCAAAACTGTCTTGGGGTCTCTTCTCTTTCCTCATTATACTCTTTCTTTTGGTAATCATGGTAGCTATATGAATTTAAAACTCACATCTCCTTATCCTGTCCAAACTGCTTTTCTGACCTCCAGAGTCCCATTTCCAAATGCCTATGGGACATTTTGAGCTAGTTGCCTGGTGGATATTTTAAACTGTTCAAAACTGAACTCATTAGCTTTCCACAGAATCCTCCCTTCTTCCTTATTAAGGGCACTACTACCCTCCTAGTAACCTTGGCTTGCCATCCAGTTGTCATCTTCAGCTCTCCTATTTAGTACCCCATATGTGATTTGTTACCATGGCTTGTCAACATCTCTCATATGTACTTTATTCTCTACTCTGATAGGACCACTACCCTCGTGTGGGTCATATTATCTTACATCTAGATGACTGAAATAGCCTTCTGGATGATCTCTCTGTCTTAATCTCTTCCCTATTCCACTCTGTCCTATATCCTATACCCAGAATGATTATACAAAAATTCAAATCTGATGATTTCATTTTTTTCCCCTCCCCAAAACTTCTATTCAGTAAACACTCATATGGCTCCCTTTTGCCTCCAAGATCAAATATATGAAATCCTTTGTTTAAATTTCAAAACTCTTCATAACTATCCCCTTCCTACCTTACTCTCTTCCCATATTCTGTGATTCAGAAGCTGTGGCCTCTTTGTTGGTCCTCAACAAGATATTTTCATTTACTGTCCCTTTTGTCTGGAATTCTCCCTTACTTTATCTCTATCTCTTGCTTCCATGGCTTCTTTCAAGTATCAACTAAAGTTCCACTTCTACCTCTCAAACCCATGTATGGTGCTAACCTGCATTAGTAGAGGGAATTTTTTAAAGTGTTCCCCATAACAATAAAATCACTGATACAGATGCTATCCTATTGTTCTTAGAAGTTTAAGGACTTAATAATTTTTCCCATGAAATATTTCACTATATTTGTTTGCTTATTTATTATTTTGATTTTGCTTTATTATTTTTTGCTGTCATGTGGAGTTATTAGCTTCTAATTGCCGAATTCTAATTTTTAAAGAATCATTTTTTCAGTGGACTTTTGTATCTCTTTACATAGTATGTAAACTAGGAAAACAGGTTGAAATATTTGTAGCTTTTACATTTATCAAATGTAGAATTTATCACAAGGTAAGATATTTTTGTAATATTTATAAGTTGGAGAGTGAATTTACATTATAATTCTTATCTACTTTATTTCACTGATTCACATATTCTTTTGAAGGCCCTATAAAGTCTCTGTACTTCAGTGATTGTTTAAGAGAAGTGTCTGCTTAAAACTATTAATTATCAATTAATATTAATAAATACTCATGGAACTTCAGAGTCTAGTGACTTTTAGTCAACAAGTGAACTAGAACAGTTTTACAAAGCAGCATTATCTTATGTTCCCAGGATCCACAACCATTAGATCTAAGAGAAGTCAGATTGTGGAACTTTAAGATTTTTTTTAGATAATGAAAACAGGAATCATGTTTGGGACATATGTCACCAGAAGTATTAGAAGTATTAGGGACAGCAGGGCAGTGTAGTGGATACAGTGCCAGAAAGACTCATCTTCCTGACTTGAAATCTGGCCTCAGACACTTACTAGCTGTGTCACCCTGGGCAAGTCACTTAGCCACATTCGCTTCAGTTTTCTCATCCATAAAATGAACTGGAAAAAGGAAATGGCAAACTGCTTTGATATCTTTAACAAAAATACCTCATTGAGTTTTCTTGGTAAAGAAGAGTCACACAAGAGTAAAAAACTGTTGAACTTCAAACAACATAAAGGATGGAGCTAATGTTGACCTGGGGGTAAATCTTTTTAGAAGAAAGGTCAGGAACCGGCAAATAGCTCCTTTTTTTTCCCTTTTGGGAGTAGACTAGAAAGAAAGAGAAGAGAACTGAAAAGGAAGAGGCTGCCCTTATGTTGTCATTATTATAATTTAAGTACTTGCTAAATAGAAGAAATTAGGCTACTTGAGATGAAAGTAAATTCCTGCTGTGAAGAAACCTGATTGTTGTTGGTCATTGATCTTGCTGTACCTGCTTCATGAAGGAAGAACATTGTAGCATCTATTAGTGGAGTTTTACAACTAGAGTTTGTTGGTTGTTGGATATGGTGATATTTGAGTGAAATTTTTAACTTGCATGGGGACAAATGAAATTCTAAGAGTTTTATTCCTTGAAACTCCTTAGTTCTGAGTATTTGGGTCAAGTTAAGCAAGTCTTGCGTCTATCCTTATTTTCCCATCTAACTCCCAACCAAAGCTTTTAGTTCCATTATAGCATTTATGCTCTTTCTGACCTCACCTTTGCTTCATGTTGTGAATTGATAGGGGTTTGTACTGATTATACATAGAGACATTTCTGTGTAATCATCATCTGGAGGTACCTTTATAAATTATTTTTTGCTTTGGTACAGAAATTTTGTTATGATTGCAGAAGGAGAATATACATCATGAGCCTTAATACAAACTTGAGAAAAATGTCAAAGATATAGGTGGCATTGATTGCAAGTAAATGTGAAGATGGACAAAAGAATACAGAACAAAGAAATAATAAAATTTGTTGTTTCCATATTGCTATGATTGATGCACTTCTGTTTTTTGGTGGAATGCTATTATCTATTGGATTGTTTCCTGTTTAGACTGGATGAAGAAATGTAAATGATGGCACTTACATTGTTCATTAAATAATGTTCTACTTGTCTATGATATTTTCAAATTAGATATGCCAACATTTTTTTAAAAATGGACTTTTTTGTTTGAAACAAGTATTTAGAAAGCCAAGGCAAAACCACTATCTTTTTTATTTGTTTTTGCTTACTATTTTATTAGAATATTACAATAAATATTTTATAAATTACTTTTTGTGAATATTTTTTAGCCTGAAATTGAATTTTTCATTAGATATCTGTATTAAAGTCATGCCATGCTTTTTTATGGAATTGGAATTCTAATTTACTATTATTGCTTTGTATTTTTTTTTCATTCTAGGTTGATGAAAAGGCTCTGAAGCACATAACAGAAATGGGCTTCAGTAAAGAAGCATCCAGGCAGGCCCTTATGGATAATGGAAATAACTTAGAAGCAGCATTAAATGTCCTTCTCAACAGCAATAAGCAGAAACCTGTTTTGGGTCCACCAATGAGAGGTATTAATTTTATAAATAAATCCATCAGATTATGTTACTTGTTTTTTTAGAAGAGTATACTATACTTAAGGAGTTAGGAATTTACTTTTCCTTTCAGTTTCAGATGATGTGCCATCTTCTTTATCAGTACATTTGATCTGATCTGTCAATGGAAATCATGTAATCCTCCCATTAGACTATTCCTTAGACTTGTAGAACTTGTAGAACAAATGGCCCCTGGGATCAGTAATATGTGAGAATGGTGCCTTATTGACCAGTTCTGTCTAATGATTTAACAGCAATATTACCAACTACTCTGATGAGAAGTGGTAACTCAGTAGGAAAACCCTTCTTGACCTCAGACCTCTGTCCTTCGAAGAGGTTATATAGGTCATTGGCAGGCATACTAGATTTGAATTTTTGGTTTCACAAGCATTGGCTTTGTGCTTCATCTTTTTTGGCCCATTGTAAAATGATGTGGGATTGGATCTGATACTCTCCAGGGTCTTTCAGCTCTGACTGTAACTGATGGCAATTGCATTTTGTATCCACTAGTATGTAAGGAACAAGAGAAGAGAGGTACGTTGGGAATTAGTAAGGTAGGAACAAAAAAAAAAGAACAAAACCCAATAACAGTAGATAATGACACTTGTTCGGAAACTCTATCCTGGAAAAAAAGGCAGGGAGGAAGTCATAATTATAGGATCAAAAAGATTTAGAGCTGCAGTGGATCCTAGAGGCCAAGTACTCCAACTCTGTACATCATGATTTTCAGTGAAGAATAGGCCAAGAGGTTAAGTGACTTAGCTGTATTCAAATAGGTAAGTTGAGAATTGAATCCTGGGTATTTGACTTTAAAAGTAATACTCTTTCCACTATATTGTTCTGCCTACAGTATACCAATCATGTGCTCTCCTTTTAATCCTTTTTAATTGTCAGTATCTTCTTTATAATATTAAAAGTTTATTCTGAAATTTGCCATTTGATTTTATTCATACTTTAGACATCTCTGTGAATAGGCTATCTGAAGAAGAGCCACTACTTGATTCACATATCTTTAATTCACATATCTTAAGCTACTACATCTCTTGAGCTTTTTTCCACGTCCTTTATCTTAGACATTAGATTCAAATAGGCTAAGTTCGTTTAATCCTGGATTATCTTTTTCTTACTTTTACTTCTTCCCACATTTAACACTTTTTAATATTTCTCTTAGAGCTTTCCCTTCTTCCCTCAAAAATACTCAGGTTTCTCTTATGGAAAAAAAATTCCTTAGTGTAGATACTGTCCTCTTTTTTCTTTTGACAGCACATTACTTCTTAAAAGAATTGATCTGTAGTCTCTGACTTTATTTCTTCCCTAGCCATTCCCTTCTTAACCACTTGTAAATTCTTTCACTTAAATTTTATTGTAATCTATCTTTAAGTGATAGATTAACCCTAGATAAATATATTCCTAGATCTTTTCTGTCTTCCTTTATCTTGCTTTCTCTGCAAAAACTTCCATCATTCTTAAAACTTGGATTTTTCTTTGCCCAACTTGATCCTAGTCTACATTAATTCTCTTTTTATCCCTCTGACTAATCTTTTTTTTTTTTTTTTTTTACTTTTCTTTTTTTTCTTTTCCTCACCATATCTATGAATCCATTGGATTCAGCCTCTTCTTTCTCTCTAGCTTTTCTTTCTTAAAAAACTTACATTGAAGACTCTCTTCTTTTGCCTGGTTCCAGGTCTCAACTAGAAATTTCCCTGTAAATATCCTACTGTCAGACTGATCTTGACATATCCAAAATTAATCTTATTTCTTCTAGAAATCAGCTCTCAGTACTACCCTTGACATCAGCAGTCCCTTGATTTTCCTTGTCAGACACATTAAAAACCTTAGAATCTTTTTTGATTCGTCCTGCTGTTTTAGCCCCTTCCTTATAATAGTCAAAATTGACTATTCAAAATGTTTTTGTTTCCATTCTTATTTGCTTTTAGTTAGTGAATTCTCCATATTGTTCCATACACTGTCCTACAAACTGTATATACTGATTCCTAATGACATCAGAGATGCCTTTTTATTTCCCTTTTACTTGTTCATTTCAGCTCAAATTCCCATAAGTTATTTAAGATCTTTAAGTTTAAATTTAAGTTAAAACAGCAAGTAATCTGATATAAGTTAAATATGTGCAATTGTTTTAAACACATTTCCATATTTGTTATTTTATACAGAAAAAACAGACCAAAAGGGGGAAAAAAAACATAAGAAAGAAAAAACCAAACAAAAATGTGAAAAAACTATGCTTTGATCCATAATCAGTTTCCATAGTTTTCTCTCTGGGTACAGATAGCATTTTCCATTCCAAGTCTATTAGAATTGCCTTGAATCACTGCATTGTTGAGAAAAGCCAAGTCCATCACAGTTAATCATCATATAACGTTGTTACTGTGTACAGTGTTTCCTGGTTTTGTCCACTTCATTCAGCATCAGGTCATGAAAGTCCAGGCTTTTCTAAAATCAGCCTGCTAATCATTTCTTATAGAACAATAATATTCCATTACATTAATATACCATAACTTATTCAGCCATTTCCCAGATGGGCATCCATTCAATTTCCAGTCCTTACCACTACAAAAAGGACTGATTCCAACATTTTTGGGTACTTTCTCCTCTTTTATGATGTCTCTGGATAAAAACTCAGTAGTGAGATCTCTGGATTTTAGGGTTTGCACAGTTTTATCCTTTGGACATAGTTCCAAATTGCTCTCTAGAATGGTTGGCTCATTTCATAACTCCACCAACAATGCATTAGTGTCCCAGTTTTCCTGCATCTCCGCTAACTTTTATCATTATCTTTTCCTGTCATTTTAGCCTATCCTAGAGTTTTAAAGTGGTACCTCAGAGTTGTCTTAATTCACATTTCTCTAATCCATAGTGATTTAGAACATTTTTTTTACATGACTAGAAATGGCTTTAGTATCCAACCCAGCACTCTTTATATAATATTGTGTTATTAAGTAATTGTTTATTGTTATGTTTATAAGCTTGTTGGATCTAGAGATTATATGCTTTTTTTTTGTAACTCCTTTCAGTGATTAGATATGTAGAAAAAAAGAAGGAAAGAAATATATAGATATTTTATTAAGCAATGTGTGCCAGGAATGGTGCTAAGCTCTGGAGATATAATTAAGCAAGACTTTCCTCAAGAAATTGTTATTATAATTGTGAAAGACAGTACAAAAAAAAAAGAAGCTAGAAGTAAAGAGAGTTACCAAGACATGCAGAAAATAGTAGCATAGTCTGGAGATGGTTAGAAAGTAGTATCAAAGCCTAGATTGATATAAAATTAAGTAAAAACTCACCTATCAAAACTTGACTTCCTTGGAGCAGATTGCCAGGTTCTAATGAGAGGGAGATAAAGATGATGACCAGAATTTAGGCAGTATTGTTCTAGAAATGGAAAGGGATGTAGAGTCCTGATCTAGAACTAATGATATACTGTGGATGGATATTTCTCAAACACTTTGAAGATTTACAAGATAAGTGCTTGAATAAAATTAGAAAATTTTAGTTTTGCCTCAGAAGAATTTTGGTTGTCTTTCTGTTGCTTCAAGTATCCTATTTTTCCTTTATAAAAAAGAAAGTTATTTGAATGCAATTCATTCTTAACTATCTGTATAGATACAGGTGACCAATACTGTGTTTAATTCAAAAATCTTTCCTCTTTGACTTTATAAAATGCTTTTTACATGTATTTAAATATCAGCATATCAGATATTCTGGAACACCATAAAACATTAAAAAATGAAATGATGAAACCCTCCTGTACAGACTTAGCCAAGAAAAAAAGACCGAAAATTATTCAACTTCCTTATTTCTCCTCCTCAGTGTTTTCTAGCTACATGCTGCTATTGAATTATAACAAGTTAAAAATTTATTAGTTAATTATAACAAGTTCTTCTCAAGGAGCACTATTGTATCTGTATTTATGTCTATAAAAAGTATTGAACTTTAAAATTTGCTTGAAATCTCCCTGTATTGCCTTTATGTAAGAATATATTCAGTGATAATCTTAAATTAAAGCATGCATAAATGTGAATGCCTAAATGTGATTGTTTTAGGGATTGCCTTGTCCCTATATCCTCAAATTTCTGTTCATCCCAGATTTTATAAATATTCTTTCTTTCTTTGATTTTTTTTCTTTAGTTTAGATTATATTAACAAGTTAGACATAAATGGTCATGTTCATTCATTTAGAATATTTATCTTTGATAGTAATTTTAAAAAAATAGTATACTACACAGTTTCAATAAGGTAAGTTATTTCAGTATCTGTATGTAATGAATTGAATTGGTCATGGAAACATCAGAACTGGGGATGGTAAAGCCTTTTCTTTGGTATAGGGAATTTCTAGTGAGGTGATTTCCTCTACCAATGCAGATTTGAACCTGATCTATACAACTTGAGGTTTAACCAATTGCCTAGAATAATGAGATTTTATGTCTCAGCCCAGGGCCATACTCAGTTTAGAATAGAGGCCTTTCAGATTCTGAGAATAACTTTTTTTTACCATTATTCTTCCCCTTAATATATATTTATAAGGTAATTGATGTCCTAAAGGAAAGGCTGATAAAGCTGTCATGACTGCAAAATACCTGGATGTTGATACATTCTTCCATCTTGAGTCGAAAGGCAGATTTGTTATTGATAACACTGTTCAAGTGTTTTATGTAATAGTTTCTCACTCATTGGCCATATCCATTTTCCATTATGGCACCTCTCAAAAGAATGAGAAAAGGAGTTCCTAGGTATTTTGAAGGACTCTGGCATCTGCTCTGGATTCATTTTCAGGGATCTGAATCTGAGTAAGTCCACTTGAGGACCAAAACCTGTGAACACTATGGCCAGTACCTTAATTATTGAAGTTTTCCACTTGAATTTATTTGAAATTATTATTAATAAATAAATTTATTATTTATGTAATTAGTTTACAGAATAGATTTTAAAACTCTGAGAAAGGGTACTTATCCTAAAACCTTCTGTCTTTCATATTTTGATTAGTTGTAGTCATTCCTGTCTAATGATTTGATTAGATGAGATCTAAAATTTTAAATTTATTTTAGAACACTAGATTGCACTGTATTTTCCCCCCTTTTTTTTTTTGGTTGTGATTTTTATTATGATGGATACTGAGGTTGTTCCTAGAACACCTAGAATTGAGTAGATAGTACTATTCATTAAATGATGCTTTAAGATTAAACATATTTGTCCTACCCCAACCTCAAATTCTTAACTACATTAAAAAATAAGAATTTTTTTATGTAAAAAGAGAAAAATACTTTTTTTTAATTAAAGCTTTTTATTTGCAAAACATGCATGGGTAATTTTTCAACATTGACCCTTTCTGTTACAAATTTTCCCCTCCTTCCCCCCACTCCCTCCCCTAGATGGCAGGAAGTCTAATACATGTTAATTATGTTAAAATACATGACAAATTGAATATATGTATACATATTTATACAGTTATCTTGCTGTACAAGAAAAATCAGATCTATAAGAAAAAAAAAAAAAAAACAACCCGAGAAGGAAAACAAAATACAAGCAAACATCAATAGAAAGCAGAAAAGCACTATTTTTCTAAGTATCTTCTGGGAGGGGATAGATTATCCTAGGGGAGGGGGGAATGCTTTTCTCAGAGTCTGAGAAAGAATCTACTGGATATGCTATCTTGCTTATAGACAATGGTGAAGGTAAAACATCTTAAAATAGTTCAATCTGCTTGACTTTTATATGCTTTTCATGATTTAAAAATCATCTTTTTTGAAATCTGTAGGCAAAGGAAAAGGCAGGGGACGTGGAAGATGTGAAGATGAAGAAGAATTAGGAAATTCCAGGCCATCTGCACCTAGCACATTATTTGATTTCTTGGAGTCTAAAATGGGGTCTTTAAACATGGAAGGTAGGTATAATTTAAAATAAGAAATTTCAAAACCACACCTTAAGAAACCTGATTATATATAACCATATTTTAGTAGTTTTCATGAATGTGGATGGTCACCTTACTAGTGAATGATTGTTTTTAAACTTTGCTACATTGGTCTTCAGAAAGCAGATATAGCCTGTCATCAGGACTATCCATTTTTGATGCTGTTCCAATATGGTAAAACTTTTTAGTTTCCCAATGTTGACAAAAATAAATTGAGGTAATTCCCTGAGTTTTTTTTTTCCTTCCTCATCTCACTTCACTCAGACATTTTCCCTATTATCTCCTTCTAACTCTTATCCCACATGAAGAAGTGTCAAGACAATCTTCTCTGCATATTCCTTTGTTCTCATCCCTTGACATCTTCTCCAGTAGATTATATCTACTGATGTCCTCACTGTCTCTAATTTTCAGTCTCTCTTTTTATTGACTATGAAGACATCCATGAGTCCCTCATCCTTTAACCTTCCATCTAACACATAGATACTTTAACTTCTTCTTTTCCTCACTTTTAAACTTTGCAATCTCGTTTCAGACTTCATCATTCAACTGAATAATAACTTTGAAATTATCATTGATCTCTTAGTTGCCAGTTTAATGATTACTTTTCATTTTTTGTCTTTTTTCATCCCTCTTTAATCTTTGACACTATTGAACTGTTTTTCTAGACATTCTCTTCTTTCTAAGTTTTCATGACAGTCTTCTCTCCTGTTTTCCACACGTGTCTTACTGCTTCTTTGTCTTTTATTTTATTCTCATCTAGGTCACTCCTACTACCCATAGATATTTCTCATGGCTCTGGAAGGACATGGATAATATGGAAATCATCTGTATAGAGCTGATAACTGAATTCTTTATTTAGTGATCTCAGAAGCTCTAAATGATTTAGTTATCATTTTTATCAGATGATTTTTCAGCTTACCTGTGCTTCTCCTGTACTTCAGTCAAACATTCCCAACTGCCTTTTAAATATTTCCAAATTATTATCCTGTATAAATTTCAAACTCAGCATATTTTCAAAGCAAAACTCATTAACTACTACTTGCCCCATTTTTCCTCCTCCAACATACCCCTCTTTTGAACTTTTCTTGTCAAAGTCATTACCATCCTGTTCATACAGGCTCACAGCTTCAGTGTCATACTTAACTACTCCTTCAAACTCACCTCATATATCCTATCTGTTGTCAGATCTTGTTTCTAATTTTATAATATCTCTCATATGTCCTCTTAACTTACAAAGCAGCTATTCTAGTAAAGGCCTTCCTCCTCTCACCTGTTGCTCCCCTAGCTTTAAGTATCTCTATTGCAGTCCATCTTTTTTCTCAGCTACCAAAGTTATCACAAAGCACAAATCTGTCCATGTCACATCCTCATCCTTTCCCACCTCACTGTCCCTCTAAAATCCAGTGGCTCCTTATTATCTCTAGGATCAAGTATAAAGTCACACAATTGGCATTTATGTTTAACATTATGTTGTTCCTGGCACATAATTATAGTGTTCCTGGTATCCCATTAACTGGAGTACTTAATTGCCTAGAATTCTCTCCTTTCTCTTTCTCTCCTGGTATCTTAAGATTCAACTCAAATTCCATCTTCTTCAGAAGTGATTCCTTGGTTATTGGTGCCTACTCTTCCCCCTTCTAATGCATTTCCTCTGAGATTATTCTCTATGTATATATCTTTTTTTTGTTTGGGTTTTTTTGTTTGTTTGTTTTTTGTGTTTTGCTGAGGCAGTTGAGGTTAAGTGACTTGCCCAGGGTCACACAGCTAGGGAATGTTAAGTGTCTGAGACCAGATTTGAACTCAGGTCCTCCTGACTTCAGGGCTGGTGCTCTAACCACTGCGCCACTTAGCTGCCCCAACATTGTATATATCTTATATATATATAGTTGTACTATTTCTTTCATTAAGAATATAATTCCTTGGGGCAGCTAAGTGGCACAGTGATTAGAGCACCAGCCCTGAAGTCAGGAGGACCTGAGTTCAAATCTGATCTCAGACACTTCCTAGCTATGTGACCCTGGGCAAGTCACTTAACCCCAATTGCCTCAGCCAAAAAAAGACAAAAAAAAAAAAAGAACCTAATTCTTGAAGGCAGCAGAAGTGTTTTTGCCTTTTCTTGTCTTCCCAGCACTTAGCACAGTGCCTGGGATATGGTAAGTATTTAATAAATTCTTGTTGTATGTAGATGTGTATATATACATACATGCATGTATGAATTTATGTATATATCTACAAATCACTTTGTGACTCTGAATACCCTTCAAACAAAAATTTTTCATTGCATAACACAGGATTCTAAAAATGTTATCAAGATGCTTTATTTTTTCAACTCCTCCCAAAGGATGAATTTAAAAAAGAAAAAAAAAAAAAAGAGGGAGATAGTTCTTTACTGTCATTTAAATAAGATTTTACCTAGATCTTGTTGAAATAACTGTTGTCAAGGGTCTTTTTTGGGTTGGAGTTTCCTCTAGCAATTTGATAAAGTCTATGAATCCTGTCTCATTTTTAAGTGCATAAAATAATTTAAATAGGATTACAAAAAATATGTGACATTGAAATAGTTATGAGAAAGTTTAAAAAAATTTCTCAAAAGAACATACAGTAACATATGCTTCTTAATTTGACAAAAAAAATTCTCAATGTTTTTTTTTTTTTTTGAAATTTTTTCCCCTCTGTGGTAGTACCTGGAAAATCCTTTTAAAACTTGTATAATGTTCTTTAGTTCAACTCACTAAATGTGAGTTGGCCTTTGAGAAGGCAATATGTATATCATGTTGAATATACAATAAATTTTGATTGTTTTGGGTTTTTGTTTTTCTTTTGATATTTTGATTACAATTGTTGAAAATCATGATTTATAAAGATAAGTTGTTGGAAATGGAGCTAAATGATCTCTAATTTGCTTTACAAAGCAATGATGGGAACTTTTTCCTAGGAGTTGAAAGTCAGTTGTTTTTGCAAGAAAAGCAATTCCTGAGGTCACATGATCTAGTAGCAGGTCTGATAACTACATGAATTTTAAAGTAGTGATGAATCTCAACAATATTTCAAGATATCTGCAACTCATAATATAAAAATAGCTTTGATTTCAGTTGTTGACAAAATCACAATTATTGCTAAAACTGCTGTTTTGTTTGCCTAACTTCATAATAGAAAAAAATTATGAATTTCATTTACAAGTTAGTAAAAATAAAAATGTAATTTTCTTCTCAATCAAGTTGATGTATCTTCTGAAATCTAACTAAATTCCTTTTTGTGAAGATAGAAATACAACTTGGCAACAGATTGGATGTGTGGGGCATGAGTTTAAAGGAGTTGATTATGACACTGAAGTTAAAGGAGTTGATTATGACACAGGTTGTGAGGATGATGATGACTTTGACAGTAAGAAAGTTCAGAAAAGAGATATATTGAGGGAGAAAAGATGGGGCAGGGGATAGTTAATGAGTTTTGCCTTGGATAAGAATCCCTGCTCTAGTCTCTGATTGTCATCTTTTGCTTCTCCTCAGATAAATCAGTTCATGGCCTACTTAGTAGGGCTTATTTGTGCTCTGAACCTAGGGTCCAGTTGGGGCATTGGCTTACCATAGGATGGTGCATGAGATCATTTTTATAATTTTATGGTTTCTTTCAGAGAGATCTTGCACCCTCAGTATTCCAGTATTCCTTAGAATAGGTTGGGATTTCAAAAGGAGATATCAAAAGTTCTTGGTTCTAATTGATTTTGAGTAGGCAGGTATGAACTTTGGCTTGAATTGTTTCCACTCTTTTCATCCATTTTTTGATTAGCTAATAATCCATTCATTCCCATATAGTTAGCTAATAGGCTGAAGCCACAAAACAATAGTCAATTGAAATGATAGGCTGCCATACTGGCCCACGTATGCCAGTCTGTTAGGAAAGTGGAGGTTAGCAGGAAATATAAATTTGGTTTTAGCATTTCATTTCATCCTTTATTAAACCTCGTTATTCAATCATTTCAATCATGTCAGACTCTTTGTGATGCCTTTTGGGTTTTTCTTGGCAAAGATACTGGTTCGATTTGTTATTTCTTTCTTGATTTTATTTTACAGATGAGGAAATTGAGGCAAACAGGCTTAAGCGACTTTTCAGAATCATATAGCTAATAAATGTGTGAAGCCAAATTTAAAGTTAGGAAGATTGGTCTGTTTGATTTCAAGCCTGACCATTCAATCCAATGTGCCATCTAGCTACCCCCTTTTATTAAACCTTTTTCTAGTAAAAGGGAATACAATATGCCTAATTCCCATTGTTGGTACAGTTTCCCAATGCCTTAGTTGAAAAGGTTGATTAGAAGCAATCTTCTTAATAACCAAAAGAGGAAAAAAAAATCCAATTTGTATTGAAGACTTATCTTAAAGTTGGAGGTTGGATCAGGCAAGAGCACAGCTAATATAATAAAGTAATAATAAAAGTAATATTGTTTATTAGGATATGCATCCCACTCTGAGAAAGGAAGTGGCTTATCATCAACCTGCCATATGGTAAAAATATGTCCTCTGCTCCCTGCCCAGCTATGATTCCCAGTGGGGTATGACTGGGATCTGTATAGTTTGGCATACTGATATTTTTAGCTAACCATGTACCTTTCTCTTAGAAGCTATTGCCATACTTTCATAACACTTTGGTCAGCTAATCTCCTTTGAGTTTTAAAGGAACAAAGATATATTTACCTCCATATTGATTAAAAACTTTTTAGAAGTATGCAAACCACCTGAGGAAAATATAAAAATCACACGAGAGGTACCTATGCACTTTTGCTGCATTTCAGAATTTGGTTCTTATTTTTGGTGTGGCCCTTAGAAGTAAAGCCACTTAATTTTCAGAGAAAAGAGTAGAAGCATGCACTTTAGGTTTTGTGGGATTTTATAAAGAGGTAAACAAGAAAAAGAATTCTGGTAAATGTACCAGAATAAGGTAAATAAACCCCAAGATGTTTTTGAATATGTCAGATGTGAATAGGTCAGATAAGAGTACACATAGTTTCTTTGGTGTCAGGAGTTAGATCATTTTAGTTATTTCTGTCTGCGTGCCCTCTCTCTTGGGGAAAAAACCCAGTCTAAGAAGCCTGCATTTATCATATTAGTGGAACACAATTCTGTTCCCAAAAGAGATGTATTTTGTTGTGTTTGGAATTCATATATTCATTGTTTTCAGCATTTTCAAATCATAACAAATTGAAGTTTTGTAAGCAGATGGAATTTTTGCCTATTTCATAAAGCATGAATGTTTAACAAAATATTTGATTTGTTATACCAAATATAGATTTTAAAATATGTGTATATGTGTGCCTTTGTGTGTATATGTACATGCATTTTTAGCATTCTCCTAAGTTTTTAATCCCACTCCTTCTTTGTTTCTCCAAGTTTTCCCTAACCAACATTTCTCTAATATTTTATAACTTTATTTCATTTTTATTAGAAGTTTATATATTTAATTTATATGTATATTATATTTAAGGAATTATATCACATTAGAATTTTTTTATTATTTATCTTCAATTTCCTCTTATTTTTTATTTCTCCTCTCCTCATTCTTCCTTCCCCTTCCGTTACTTCTCCCTTCCCCCCAATTCATTCATTAATTCTTGCTTTTGCCCCAATGGTAGCTACTTAGTTGTTTTATAGAATCCATATAATTTATGGTCTCTGGGCATAATACTTGGTTTTCTTTAGTTTCCTATAAAAATCTATGCCTCTGAATTTCATTACATTTCTTTTTTTCCATGAAGAAATCTCAGTTTTATTACCGGAACTCTCTTTATTCAGATTTGATATTGGGGTGACATAGGGCACTTATACATCCTTGAACAGTTAACAAAAGGTTTACTTTCCCCTTACACAGTAAGGATATGCAACAAGCATACACTGATATTTAGCCTCTCTAGTCATGGGTCCCCACATATATTCCAGCTGCCACTTTTTATGTCCTTTGATAAGTAGAAAATTGAGTCAGGAAAGTCAGGCCTGGGTACAGCTTTGTAAGCCATAGACTTGTCTTCTTTTAGGCAATACTGGGCCTATTGTATCCCACTTCGTGTTGCTAATTGTTGTAGTTATCTTCCTATTTATTGTGTCCTTGACCTCAACCCACTTGACCTAATAACATTGAGATTGAAGCTGAAAATAGGGGCTGTATTACAACTCCTGTGCCAGCAACACTCCAGTTTCTGTAGGAAGCCCTTGTATGTAGGATTGAATAATCTCAAAAATGCCAACACAATAAAAATAATGTCAATGTTTATTAGAACTACTTATGATTTTAAATGTATTCCAATATGGTTGCATTACAGAAGTACTGTAATCCTAAACTAATATCTTTATTAAATAGATTTACTTCTAAATAGGAAGGAAGTTGTGACTGTATTTGTTATATAGAACTTTTGTTTTAATAAAATTTTCTTTTTTAAAATAGCAACATAAATTAATGTAAAAGCTTTTATCTGAGACATAACAAAATCCTGTTATATAATTTAGGACACTAATGATACTTGCTTAAAATAGGATTTGATATGTGTAGATTAAATGTGTAACATATATAGAAATGTTTCTATAATTAGAATGGACCTGACACCATAAATTCTGAAACGAACTCTTCCTAATATTTTTTCCCCTTATGAGGTTTTACTTTACTACAAAAACCATGAAAAATGCTATGGATAAAAAGAACCAATAATTATGTAAACACTTGATGCACTCATTTCTACTGCATTATTTTGCAATTTTTAATCCTATGTTTGCTTTGATGAAGGAAAGGAATTATTTGTGATGAGTAGAGTAGAACTGGGAGCTATTTTTCTTATTAGTCACAAAAATCACTCATGATAGTGCTGTCTGTAACCCTGTATACTGTGTTTAATCATTTCTAGAAATGAACAGTTTAAATCATTGGTAGTGTACATTTATTAATACTTGTTGATTCATGATTGAGGGGAAAAGTTAATGTTCTAATCATTTCATCACTGATAATTTTTGACACCTATTACCTACCTGCAAAGCCTGTCATTTATTGTTTTAATTGACATATCCTTGAAGGAAGTGCAAAATTATATAAAGGATGCTGTTAGAGTGAGAGTTTTTGTTTTTGCAAGTGTTAAATTTCTGTTTTTAAAACTTGAGGAAGGGGATATTTCTCTTCCACGTCCGAATTGTCTTTCTTTGCATGTGCCGAATTTCATCCCATTTCACCTATTGGAGAATTCTTATAGAATCAACTGTGTTTTTTGTTTAGCCTTTTTTTTTTTTTTTTAAGCTTTTGAAATTTGCTTTCCAAAATCTAGGGTTCATGTCTCTGCTGGACTTTGTTCTTTCTCTGTCACAAATTCTCAAAGTGCTAAGGTACCCATCATTTCTCCTTTAGTCACCAGTTACTCCTTAGTGTCAAGACACATGTCTAGGTATGTTCTTCTTTTTGAAACATGCCAGGATATTAATATCTGCTTAAATTTTGGCTAAGCCACAGGTCCAGCAGATGTTTGGAAAATTGAACTCATCTATCACTGTTCTGTGTTTCCCATACTAACTTGGCTATATAACACTTGTGAGTTTTTAGATCTAAATGGTATTCCAGGAATCCTGTATTCATCTATTCATTCATTAACAAACTTACCCAGAAATATGTTTAAGTAACTATGCTATGCCAAAAACAAACAAAAAACACTTCCAAGATAGTATCAGAAATACTAAGATAAAGTATAATCTTTGCTCTTAAATGTACTTATACATTACTCAAATCTAATGTCCATATAGTGATAAAATGTACACATATAATCAATTCAGAATATAAAATTATGTGCAAAGAAATATGAATAAAAAACATAAATGCTTATATTAGATAAAGATGTTTGCCTGACAAACTGAGTGAAGGCTTCTTGAAGGAGGTGGCATGTAAGCTGATCTATGAAGAATGGGGAGAATTTCATTCTTTGGAAATGGAGTCAGGAAGACAAGAAAATGTTGGAAATGGAGTAAGAGGGAATTCAAATTGTTTATCACTATAGATTTTTTTAGATTATGTTGATGTATATTAATACCAGACTTTAAACCAACATCATTGGTTAGTTAGGTAGATTAACTTCTAAATAGGTGGGAAGTTGAGAACATATTTACTATATACTACTTCTAATTTAATCATATTTTTGGATCTACAATAGCAAGTGCATGTCACTGCATGGGCTTTTATCTGAGACACAAAACATGTTATGTGAACTAGGACATTAACATGGCTTTTGTTCAAAATAGGATTTAAAGTGGATACATTAAACATTTCTTGCACTGATATTTTTCAGATAAATTCATTTAATGAATGAATCTATTTAAATACATAATATTAAATCAAATTATGGACATTTTTAAATAACATTTTTGTAATTGCAATAGTAGCCAAAACTGTAAGTTCTGAAACCAACTCTTTCTAGTACCTTTTGTGCTCACTGAGGCTTTAAATTACAATTAAATCACATCAAAAATGCCTGGAGATTTAGCAAAGAAAACTAAGGAGGTCTTTTAGATAGGAGAACCAGGAAATAGCAGTAAGAAAAACCTGAAGATGAGAAAGAAAATGTCAAATCAGGTGTTGCAGAAAAGTTGGGAAGGATAAGGCTTGAGAAAAAGCTATTAGTTTTTAACTTTATAAACATTTTATTTTTACATTACAAACATTTATAGATCCCAAACCCAATACCTTGAATTAATGGAAATCTATTTTCTTCTAACCCTCATTAAAAAAAAAAAAGAAAAAAAATAGATTGCTAGTGACAGATGCAGAATGGAGCAAAATAAATTCTTTTATATACTGTATTCAAAAATACATCTCATTTTGTACCTTAAATATATCACTCTGGGAGATATGTACTGTTGTTATCCCCATGTTATGGCTTAGAACCTGAAGTAGACAGCCATTAAGTGATTTTCCAGGGTCATAAACTAGTAGATATATGAGGCTGGATTTGAAATCAGGTCTTCCTGACTCCAGGTCTAACATTCTATCCACTGTATCACCTTGTTGCAAACTCTTCAGTTTTATTTCTTTGTAAATTGTTCTTTTGCTTCCACTCATTTCTTTCTTTGAAAATTTATAAATGTCTTCGGCATTATTCATTTTTATGACATGGTTATAAAATAATTTATAATTAATATAATTTATAGTTATACTAATACAATATCAATTGTTATTCTTATTCTTCTTATTTCATGTGGCATCAACTTATGTAAATTCTTCTATATGTCCTTCTAAAGGTATTTCATCATGTACAATAACACAATTTATTCTTCAATTGATTGGCTTTCCTTTGTTTTTTTTTAGACTTCAACCATAGCAAAAAGAACAGTCATCCTTTTTTACCTATGGAATCTTTTCTTTTTTTCTCTGATCTTTTTTTTGGTAAAGTACTAGCAGTTGTATAACTGGATCAAAGAGTTTACTCTATTGTGTAGCTTTTTATGTATAATCCCAAATTGCTTTTCATAATGGCTGGCCCAGAAATAGGCCAGCAATATGTCCCTGTAACATTGACCATTTTCTTTTGTCATCTTTACCTATCTGATGAATTTGAGGTAGAATTTTACTTGCTTTTAATTTGTATTTCTCTCATCATTGATTATATTTGGAGCTTTAAAAAATATGATTTATAATAGTTGTTTTTTTTAAAAAATTTTTTTTTTACTTTGAACATATATCAACACTTTAAATCTGCTTCTTAGAGTATTGTGTACAGTTGGATTTGTAGAATAAGAGAAAGAATTGAAAATGATACTTAGAATGTAAATCTTGGTGATTGAGAAGATTAAGTAGCACACTCTACAATTACAAGAAAGTCAGGGGAAAATATGTATTTTGGGGAAAGAAATGAATTAAATTTTGATCATGATGAGTTTAAAATGTCTGTGAGGTAGACATGTTTATACAAATTAGAGAGACACAAATAATCCGAAAATCTTCAATATAGAAACAGTAAATTGAATCAACAAGAATAAGATGAGATCACCAAATGAAATAGTATAGAATGAAAAGAAAAGAGACCATAATACAGAGCCTTGGGCATGATTAATGAACATGATTTGGATGAAGATCCAAAACAGACGACCAAGAAGCAATTAGAAGAATAGGTAGGAGAGCTGGGAGAGAACAGTGTCATGGAAATCTAGAGAGATGGTAATGGATACATCAGAAATAGAAGATCAAGAAGAGTTAAGAAGAGGTAGCTAGGTGGTGCAGTGGATAGAGCACCAGCCCTGAAGTCAGGAGGACCTGAATACAAATCTGGCCTCAGACTCTTAACACTTCCTAACTATTTGACCCTGGGCAAGTCACTTAACCCCAATTGCCTTAGCAAAAAAAAAAAAAAGAAGAAGAAGAAGAAGAAGAAGAGTTAAGAAAAAGTCAGCAGATTTGACAGTTAAGAGGTACTTTGTCAGGTTCATGGATTAAAAAGTTTCAATGTAAGAGCTATTTTTGTTAAGCATTTATTTTGAGCATTTATTAAATAATTCTGCAAAGTCTACAGTCAGATGGCTTTAATTCTTTTAAACAGAGTTTTATAATCTTTATAAACTTTAGCCATCTATTTCAACCTGAGCACCCTCTCTCATAATGATGCTTTAAAATTCATAATATTCATAAAATAAAAGTCATAGGATTACAAGTTGAAAAAGTTATCAGAATATATATTTTTTAAAACCCACCAAATTTCATGAACCTTAGCTTAAAATTTTTTGCTCTAAAGTGTGTGTGTGTATGTATGTGTGTATTAAACATTTACACATTTTTAAAGACTTAATTACTTATGTCTTGTATTAAAGGATTTTATTCTTAAAGGAAACTCATTTTTTGAGTTTTCTTTCGGAGTTTAAAAATTAATTCTTTTCAGTTTATTTATGCTCCTGGATTTTGAAGTCTGAAATTCATTAGGTTTTAATGGTATATTGAACCATTAAACCATTGGCAACTACAAAAAAGAAATAAAGCCATTTGTTAACATTTTTTAAAGACTTTCATATTGAAGACATTAGATTCAAATGAAGTGTGGTATTCTCCCCCTCCCCCCCCCCCGCCCTTTGGTAATGTGTTTTCCTTGCCTTATAATACTTAATATCTCATTATATTAGAATTCTATTATTTTGCTGTTTGGGAAATGTTATGGTTAATTGGAGTGGTATGCATGTATTTTTTTAAAAAAGTGTTTCTGCATTAAACTTCAACATATGATGAATAATTTCCATTAATATAACAATCACTTAGTTTAGGACATTTTTCTGCATTATTTTTATTTTTCTTTATGGCAGACTTACAGAAGTGCATTCATAGTCATCAAGTATTTTAATAGGCATTAAGATTTAAAGATAGTTAAATACTGTTTAGTTGGAGCCAAGAATGTAGTATTATTTTCTTTTGGTCACGTCCTAGTTCCATTTGGTTCTGACAGGACATATAACATTTCTAAAATATTCTTTTTATAGAAATTCTTGTGTCTTTCTCACAAAAAAACCAAAAACAAAAAAAAGAAGATGATGGGATTGACTCATTTTCAGTAATCAGACTTAAAAATTGGAATTCTATTTTATTAAAAATATTAAGTTGAAGAAAATCAAGTAAACCTAATAGTTTGTGGGGATTGAGCTAGTTTATGTAAAGCATAGTAAAGCAATACTAATGGATAATAATTTAGAAAAATTGCATTTTTCTAAAAAAAAAAAAATCTTTTTTCTAAGTCACAGATTTCCCAATGTAGAGTTTGTGTTCTAGGAGAAAACTACTTTGTCAGTTTAATTTGGGTAGTCCATTAATCGCACATGAGAATTAATGAATGCAGTTGATTATTGTATTGGGGGAGGGGGGCTTACCTTGTTTAACTGTGAAAGGGAAAGGGGTCCCATTTCATGGAAGAAAATGAGGCACAGGGAAAGTAAATAATTTGTTGACAGTCTCAGAGCCATTGTTCTGAGAGTCTAACATCTCCTAGTTTATTAATTTCTTAATAGTTCATAGAAAGTTTCATAATATTCTTGAAACATGCAGATAGTTTTTTTTTAAAGACATAAAAGATATGAAATACTTATTCAAGAATATGAAAAAGACATTATGGCATAGTAGATAGAATGCTAGACTTAAAGTCATGAAGATTTGAGTTAAAATCCCAGTTTAGACGTTTACTTATTAACTATATGACTAAGTTATTTAACTTCTCATGGCCACAGTTCCTCTTCTGGAAAATGAGGGAGCTGGACTCTAGTTTTCTAGTGTATTCAAGCTCTAAATCCAAGATCCTGTGATATATGTTTAGTTTGAAGGACCAGATCTTGTGCAACACTTTTTATCCTTTCATCGTTGTTAATTTTTTTCTTCATGTTTTTTTACTGTTTTTCTTAATGTTATTACTCATATTAGCTCTCATATTTAATAGAAAAATTGAATAAATATTAAATGCAGTTGAGGGCCTTTCTTTTTTATTTGATTTTAAATTCAGATTTTTTAAAAAAATTACTTTTATAAAAATTTTGAGTTTTAAATTATTCCTTGTTTAACCTTTCCCCCACCAATTGGGAAGGCAAGCAAGATGATATCCATTATACATGTGAAATCATGCAAAACATATTTTTATATGATCCATTTTACGAAACAAACAAACCAAAAAGAAAAACAAATGAAGAAAGGATAAAAA
Source organism: Myrmecobius fasciatus (assembly GCA_023553655.1). Taxonomy (NCBI): domain Eukaryota; kingdom Metazoa; phylum Chordata; class Mammalia; order Dasyuromorphia; family Myrmecobiidae; genus Myrmecobius; species Myrmecobius fasciatus. The sequence goes on from JAJPUD010000029.1 coordinate 910,565, forward strand.
AAAGTAAACAACATATCTTAGTCTGCACTCAGAGTTTATCAGGTCTGTCTCTCCGGAGGTAGATAGCATTTTTCATCATAATTCCTTTGGAATTGTTCTGGATCATTATATTAATCAGAGTAGCTAAGTCCTTCACAATTGCTTATCATTGCAATATTGCTGTTACTGTGTACTACTCATTTTGCTCATTCCATTTTGCATTCTTTATTTTTCCACTTCACTTCCAGCATGTCATTTTCTAATCTGATAGTTGTGAGGTGGTATCTCAGAGTTGTTTTAATTTTAATTTCTCTAAATTAGTAGTGATTTAAAGCATTTCTTTATGACTATTAATAGTTTTTATTTCTATTTTCTGAAAACTATTCATATCCTTTGATCAATTATCATTTGGAAAATCACTGATTTTTATCAGTGTGGTGAGAAATGAGACCTTTATCAGAGAAATTTACTGTACTTTGTTATCTGTGGTATCATTTTAGCATAATGTAGTTCCTTTAATTATCTCTTAATTAGCTCTATTTTTATTTTTGCTTTGTCCATTTACTCGCCCTGCCTTTTTTTTTTTTTTTAACTTCAGCTGAAATAAAATCCATTCTGCTCTAGTCTCTTATTTTAACTCTGTATCTCTCTGTTTCAAATGTTTCTTATAAACATCATATTGTATTGTGGTCTCAAATTCATTGTTATCTGCTTCTACTTTGTGGGTGCTGATTCCATTCACATTCACAATTCTGATTATTAACTGTGTACTTCCCCCATCCTATTTTCTTTTGTTTAACCTTCTCTATCTTTTTCTTTATGTGTGTGTGTTTGTGTGTGTTTGTGTGCGTGCGTGCGTGTGTGTGTGTGTGTGTGTGTATGTGTTTCCTGTTTGAACCAGATTGGATGAAAGTGAGATTTAAGCATTGTTCCCATCCTCCATTTCCTCTTTCACTATAAAAACTCTTTGCACCTCTCTTTTATGGGAAATAATTTTTCCCATTCATTCTCTTCCCAGTTGTCCTAGTGCATCTTTCTCACCTTTCCCTCCCATTTTTTGGGAAGCCATCTCAACATAATTCTAATTTATGCCTTCTACATAGTTATACTCCTTTTAACTGCCCTCATAGCAATAAATTTCTTAGAAGTTACATATATCATTTTTCCATGTAGGTATGTAAATAGTTTAACCTTATTGAGTCCCTTATGATTTTCTTTTATGTTCAGCTTTATTTTTTTCATCAGGAATGCTTGAAAATTCTTTATGTCAATAAATGTCTATTTTTTTACTTAGTATTATGCTGTTTTACTGGGTATAATATTCTTTTTTTTTTTTTTTTTTTTGCTGAGGCAATTGGGGTTAAGTGACTTGCCCAGGGTCACACAGCTAGAAAGTGTCTGAGACCAGATTTGAACTCAGGTCCTCCTGATTTCAGGGCTGGTGCTCTAACCACTGCGCCACCTAGCTGCCCCTGGGTATAATATTCTTAAGTGTAGTTCTAACTCTTTTGCCTTTTGGAATGTGATATTCTATGCCTGCTGCTTCTCTAAAGTGGTAGTTGCTAAATCTTGTGTGATCTTGACTATAGCTCTCTATAGTATTTGCATTGTTTCTTTCTGTCTGCTTTTTTTTTTTTTTTGCTGAAGTAATTGGGGTTAAGTGACTTGCCCAGGGTCACACAGCTAGGAAGTGTTAAGTGTCTGAGGCCATATTTGAACTCAGGTCCTCCTGACTTCAGGGCTGGTGCTCTACCTGCTGTACCACCTAGCTGTTCCTTCTGATATTTTTTTCTTTGACCTGAGAACTCTGGAATTTGGTTATATTATTCCAGGAAGTTTTCATTTTGGTTAATCTTTTAGTTAGGTGACTTGTGGGTTTTTAAAATTTTTATGCTGTTTTTTGATTCAAAGGGCAGTTTTCTATAATTTCTTGAAATAAGATTTCTAGGCTTTTTATTTGTTTTTGTTCATGGCTTTTAGGTAGTTCAACAGTTCTCTCCTTGAACTATTTTATAAATCAGTTGGTTTTTTAATGGGATTTCATATTTTCTTCTATTCTTTTGACTCTTATTTGCCTTGTGTCCAACCTGCATTTTTTCCGTTTAGGTTTTGCTTGTAGCTCAATTTACATTATTGTCATTTGAGTTTGTATCTTGAGCTTTTCTGTCATGTTGAAGCTTTTTATGGTAGTGCTCCTTTTATTTGCTTATCTTTCCAGGGCATTTCTTGACTTTGACGTTTACGTTGGGGATGAATAGGCATTGGGGTCACTGTCCCAAGCTTCAGACTTTTTTTCTTTTTTTTTGGCTGAGGCCATTGGGGTTAAGTGACTTGTCCAGGGTCGCATAGCTAGGAAGTGTTAAGTGTCTGAGATCAGATTTGCACTCAGGTCCTCCTGACTTCAGGGCTGGTGCTTTATCCACTTCGCCACCTAGCTGCCTCAGCAAGCATTTTTTGTTCTGTTTTCATAGCCAATTCTGGCTTAAGTTCTCTGTTTGTCTAGGGTGATGTGATCTTGGAAGAAGTGTGGTCTCAGCTCTCCTAATCTGGACTCTGGTCCTTACCCAGATAGGAACCCTCCTGAAACTGCAAGCTAGAACTGTGTAACGGGTAGTAGAGTTACCAAACAATAGGGTATTTTGTAATTTTTTTCTAACCAATTATCTAATACCCTTACCATCTCTTCGTGGTGAGTGCTCCTAAAACTGTTGCTGCCGTTGTTACAGCCACCTCCAAGGCCCACAGTCAGTTTTTTGACTGTATTGTTTCCTACCAGGCCCCATTCCAGTGTCACAGACTTCTCATTTTAACTTCCTAAGTTGTTTTAGACTGGAAAAATGACTTAGCCTGACTTTTTGTTGGATTTGCTGCTCTAGAATTTGATTTGACAAGTTAATTTAGTTTTTTGGAGGAAAGTTGGGAGAGTTCTGTTTGAATGTTCCCTTTATTCTGTTATCTTAGCTTCATCCCTCCATCTCCCTCAGGTAATCCCTTTCTAAAAGTTATATACCAATTTCAGGATCATTATTACTTTAAATAATTCATATCAGTTAAAGTATCCCTTTATGTAATAACAAATAAATGAGGAAAGCTAACATATTAATATCTTTATTTAAAGTTACCTTAAATATCTACCATAATTAACAATGACATAACATTCATATTGTTGAATTCAGAATACTAGTAAAATAATTTATAAGGGGCAGCTAGATGGCACAGTGGTGCTCTGGATAGAGCATCAGCCCTGAAGTCAGGAGGACCTCAGTACGAATCTGATCTTAGACACTTAACACTTCCTAGCTGTGTGACTCTGGGCAAGTCTCTTAACCCCAATTGTCTCATCAAAATAAATAAATCTATATATTCTAAAATAACTTTACATTATAATAAAGAATTTAACGAATTTGTATACTGATTTGAAACAAAAGGCCTCCAGAATTTGAACATTAATTTTAAATTGTATATAGTTGCTTTCTTAAACTGTTTATTCCTCAAGTGTTTTATTTCAACTTTGGTAAGCTGTATAATACCTTGCTTATTCACTTTGTTGATCTATCAAATGCACTATTTTCATTTGGCTTATTAGAAATAGTTTTGCAAATGAAACATTTAGAACCATAGAATTTTAGAGTTAAATAAGACCTTTCAAAGCTATCTAGTCTAGCCACTTCAATACTGCATTACATTTTTATTCATCTAAGAGGGGCTGTTTCTAGCATAGAAGTGATTTTTGGAAATAGGTGAAGAAGAATCAAGATTGTAAAAAAGGAAAAAAAAAAACTGGACAGCTTCATAGCAACACAAGTTAACTCTTCATAATGTGATTTCATTAATTGTTTCTTTTTAAGTGAGTTTCCAGAGCAGCAGACTTGCCTGTATTCAAATGTAAGTATTAAAGCAAAGCCAAGTATAAATGACTTTTTGATTATCCACATGTTTTGCATGGTGTATGCTTTTATCTTTGTTCACCTGTGGTTAATTATAAGTTGACTCTAAATTTAAAACATTCTTATTTATTTAGGAATATAAGGCATAGGGAGATTAATCATAATTCATGTTCACTAGTATATGGGTTATTTAGTACAGATGTGTACCAAGTATGTAATAATGTCTGTACTAACCAAGAATATACAACTGGGTGTGATATTAATATAATACTTTTTTACTTTTTAGAGTCCAAAGCACAGTCTCAGCCGCTTCATCAGGGACAACATAGACTGTTGAATAATGAACAAAATGGAGTGAAAGATTATAATCAACCAAGACACCTTCCTCGAAATGATACCAGACAACCAAGGAATGAAAAACCTCCTCGTTTTCAAAGGGACACTCAAAATTCAAGACAAATTTTAGAAAATAGTGGGTTACCTAGGAACAGAGGTCCTGAAAGACAGAGCTCTTCTGTGGTACATGAAGCATGGACAGAAGAGAGAATTAAGTGTGATAGACCTTATGCTAGAAATGACAGAATTAAGGATATTGCATATCCTTCAACTTCTCACCAGAATGATGGTGCTTTTAAAAAAAGAGATAACTCTATGCAAAACAGACCAGGCAAAGGTCCATCTTACTTGGAAGTAAAAGAAAGCCCACTTCCTCAAGAAACTATAGACCATAATAATCAAAAACGTGGAAAAAGGGAAAACCAGATATCAAACCCTGATCAGTTATATGAAAGAAAAACACGAACAATAAGTAATGAAGCCTTTAGTGGTATGAAAAATGAGAAACATTTTAACATGAATACTGATTATCCCAATTCCGTTAGAACTGATGGTTTCAGTGGTGTACCAAATGGAGAGGTTGAAATTTCAATGAAAGGAAGACGAGTTGGACCTATTAAATCTGCAGGATCCACTGGGGCTCCAGCTTTTGATGATAAAATGTTATTTTATAATAGTGGGCCCAAAAGGAGGTCTGGGCCAATCAAACCAGAAAAAGTATTGGAATCTTCTCTTCCTGTAGAATGTGGAAGAATGTGGAAACCGGGAGATGAATGTTTTGCACTTTATTGGGAAGACAACAAGGTATGGTAGATTTACGTGAAGTATATGCTACTGTTAATAGTGTAAAATTCAAATGAAACTTTAAAGAAAGTTAGCAAATAAGCTAATAAGTTCTTGAGTCTCATAATTGGAACTTATTTAAAACTTCAAAACCATGTAGTATATTAGCTATCCATTCTTTTTGGGGAAAAAGTGGCAATAAAGGAAAGGAACAATCAGTTTCTCTGGGTGGACAAAAAAGTTATCTATTATGAGAACTTTCCAAAATAATTATATAAGTGGGAGAATTGAATTTGTCCTTCAGGTATCACTCAAGTTTTTGTATACTTTCCTTATTTGGAAGGTTATGCCTTCTAAAACTGGCTTGGAGAGGAAATTTTCTATTGAGCATCTTTGAACCATAGGGGAAAAATTAATTGAGACCATCTTAGTAACAAACAACTTTGAGATTAAAAAAATTTGAATATTCATCATTCCACACACTTGATTTTTAATTTAATAGTAGGAAGTATCAAACTTTGTCCAATAACTTTAGTATATGCTTTATGTATATGTTATAAATTAGTTCCAAATTATGTTCATTTACTAGGGGAGGAGAAAAGATGGGTAGGGAAAAAGAAAGAGATAGGAAGACAATGAAAAATTGAATAGGTACTGAAGTGAACTTTTAGTCTTAGTTATCTGTAGTGGGCTTTAGAGTAAATTATCCCTTGTTATCTTAACAAAAAGATTGATCACTGTTCACAGGTTTTTTACTGCTCTTTAATCCAAAAATTTTACCATTGTATCTTTGCAGGCATTAGTTAGTGGCATTAGTCAGAGCAATTTGTTTAGAGTCAGAATGTAGTCAGTCATTATATAAAAATTTTTTATGGTTATGCAAAATTTGATTTAGTGTGGGAGGAAGAATGTGCTGGTGAATTTCTAGTTAAAAATGTTTTTTGAAATTCAGTTGGTATTTATATGTAATTTAATCATTACACATTTTTTGTGTGCTTTTATTTAAGTTCCTCATTCTTTTTTTATATATTTGCATAGTTTAGCAATAGAAATGTTTTTTAAAGTCAACATGTAATGTTATTGAAAGTACTTAATCTAAATTTATAGTAATTGTTTAAAACTTTAGCTCTCAATCTAAGACTTAAAAATTTGAATTGTAAAGATGATTCTACCAACTCTTAAAATTTTCTGAGTGTTTACAATATTTACTATCAATGGCAGTGAAATAAAACATTTATGATTACCATCCCTCATTCAGCCTATGCCCAACTTGATTGATACTGAGACTGGCATAATATCTAATTCTCTATATCTTCCCATCCTATCACAAAAATGTACTATAATAGCATTATGTGTGAGACTGGGAGAGATTGTCTCTGTTTCTTGCCTTCTCAGACAGAACAGATAGCTCCCTTGCTCATCTAGGAAAAGTATTTTGAGTGAGGAACATGCTCGTAAACCCTTAGACAATTTATTGAAAAGTCCATAGACTACAGCAGTTAACAAAAAGGAGAAATGAGAAAACTAAACATTAAATCTTGTTTAGTTTTATGACCACATAGTCTAGCTCACTCATTTTATAAGTAAAGAGGTCTAGAAAGGGAAAGACACCTTCGGCTGTAAAGCACATATATATCTGAAACTTGAATGCAGATTTCCTTGTTGTAAGTCCAGTGATCTTTCAGATGAATTCAGCAAGTATGCATGAATTGTTCCCTGTGTCCGGCACTGTGCTAGAAAAGTAAAAATAATCTTTTTGCCTTACGAAACTTACTTCTATATGCTAGTCAGCTGTGTTGAGCATAAATTGAAAAAGAGAACAACTAATTAAGACACTTTTCTAGTGGTCCAGGTGTGAAGTAATGAGATTCTAAATTAGAATAGTGGCTATTTGAGTAGAGAAGAGAATAGTTTTGAGATATATTGGGGAGGGGGGAGGTGAATCAATAAGATTCAGCAACTGATTGGACATGAGGAATAAGAGAAAAGTAGGAGTTAAGGATGACTTTGAAGTTGTTAACCTATATGATGTTGCTCTCAACAAAAATCTGGAAATTATAAAGAGGGATGGCTATAGGGTGAAAGATGATTCTGTTTTAGAATGCTGAGTTTGAGATAGTTTTGGAATCCCCAGATGGAGAATGATAAATAAGCATAGTAAGCAGAAGCACAGGAGAGAAGTGAAAGTTAGATAAATAGTTTTAGGCCTTGTTTGTAGAGGCAATATTTAAACCTATGAGAAGTCTCCTCAAGAGACAAAAATGTTAAAAGACAAGAGGTCCCATATAGAACCATGGTTTAATCAGGGTGTCCTAAAAGTCTTAGTGTAATTTTAAACGTTAATAGCATATATCAAAATGACAAAACATAAGAGTGTGATCCATAAACAGAAGTTGAGGTCAGATAGAATAACCACAACATTTTCATTTGTGTAATGAAAACCTCTAAGAAAGCTTGTGGTCAACAGTGTCAAATGAAGCATAGTGAAAAAGGCAGTTGAATTGGTAAACTTTTTGAGAGTGGTTTTAGTTGGGTAGTTGGGTTGGAAGCTAGATTGCAAGTAGTTAAAATGTAAGTGGGAGAAGAGGAAGTCCTGGTAATTAATGTAAATCACTTTTTCTAGTAGTTTTATCTGTAAAAAGGGAAGAGTTGTGTGGGGTAATTTACTGGAAAGACTGTTAAATGAAGGTTTTCTTTTGTTTTGTTTTTTTAAGATGGAGAGTAGTCATTAAAAAAGGAACTAATTTATCAAGAGAGATTAGAGATTAGAAAAGGGAAAGAGAATGATTAAAAAGACATTTTTTTGCATGGGATGAAATTGAAGGCACAAGTAGTGCTGGGAGTAGAGCCATCTCTTCGTTAGAAATGGCTACTATAGTTAGTTATTACTGGGCCAACTTCACTTCCCTTAGGTGAAAAAATTAAGTGTGTGATCCTGGGAATAGAACCAGTACTATTGAATGAGTAGAAGTTGCTTTTTTGTCATAAAGCATCCTTACAAGAAAAAAAAAAAAAAAAATGATGGAAGCCCGAAGTGCTTCTTTGTCATAGAGCATTCTTACAAGAAAAAAAAAAAGAAGAAGAAGAATGAGTGGAAGTTACGAGATTGTAGGGTTTTGTTTTGTTTTGTTTTTTCCTCAACCTAAGAATACCTAAGAATCAAAGTTGTCTAAAAATGTAATGAATTGTTTTTAAATAATGAGTTTCCCATGACTGGAGAAGTTAAAGAAAAGGTCAGATCAACACATTGCTGTAATTTTAAGAGGTGATGTTTCTGTTGAGATTGGAATAGATGGTCTCTAAATTTTCTTCTTAAGAATCTGTAACTGCCTTTTTAAAATTTTCTGTGTCATGTTTTACTTTTGACTTGGAATTTTTCACTTGTAAAGTATAGCATCATAGAGGAATATTATTTGCATAATTATCAGTTAAGTATCTTAAAACTGCTAGTTGAGAAAGTCTGTATAAATATTAAATACTATATCGTTTATAGAATCTTTGTATTTGAAGGGAGCTTAGAGGCTGTCTCAATGCATGAAGTATTAACATTCCTACTGTTGTCCATTAACATTTTATTAAATCATAGAAATGAGAACTAGAAAAGACTATTTAGGACAGCTGATTTACTTCTTTTCTGAAGGAGGACATTTCTCAAAGCATAATTTTAATTGTTTTGTCTAATACTATTCTATATTATTAGAATGGCAATGCATTTCTGAATTTATTTACAATGAATGTTCTGTAATCTGAACAAATAGGTTGTATTGTTTTTGATACAAATTATTTTTCCTATGTTCATCCTGTTTTTTGTCATTATTCCTTTGACTTAAAACCCTCTTTCTTTGTGTATATTTGTTCTTTTTAGTTAGCAATGTAATTTTTATACCTGTGGTATCTTGGCTTATTTGATTAGAAGATTGTGCTGAAATAGTTGGTCATGTTTTTAACTTATCTCTGTGATTAAATTATTTTACCTTTGGACCAAGTACTCTGCAGATGCATGCAGTTGATCACAGGAGGCAAGCCAGTTGGTTTAGTGGAGCAAATTCATTGCATTTATGGGGAAATGCATATCAAAACATAATCTCATTCAATTTCAGTTCAGTTCATCCTTCATTAAATGGTTAATTACTTAGTAAAGCACTATGGTGGACACTGAGGAAGGATGAGTTTTAGATAAGATATTGTTAGTAGAGACAGAAGTAGATTCATGAACAGATAAAATTATTTTATCTTTTTAAAATTTTTAAATATATACATATATTATAAATATATATAAATAAATACATTTTATTATATAAAATATTGCCTGATAAATACTGTAAAGGGAACTCAATAGGCAGAAAAGGAGGAGCTAAATTCTTCTAAAAGATTTTGTACATTAGGTGTTCTCTATTTTTTTGCCTCTTACTCTTCTTAACCTCTTATAATCCTTATCAATCCACTGAAACTGTTCTCTCCAAAATTTCTAATTACTTAGTTGCCATATCCAATGGTCTTTTCCTTAATGCTCATTCTCCTTGATCCCTCTGCAGCCTATGACAGGCTTGATCACTCACTTTCCTCCTTGATATTCATTTGTTTCTAGGTTCCTGGTTCTCCTCATCTGACCAATTCTTCTCTATTGCCATTGCTGGTTCCTCTTCTAGGTCACGCCCTTTTAAAATAGACATCCCTCAATGTTCAATTCTGAGTGGGCCCTATTCTCTTTTCCATCTGTAATAATGATTTAATAGCAGACTAGTACTAAAAATACTCATTTTCTCTCTCATACACACACAATTTTTTTGTATATATAAGTATCTTAATATTAGAATATTCCAATAGTTTTCATAACTTCACTGGGTGATTTCAGCTACTCCATCGATTTAATTACTAGTTTATGTTGATAATTCTTATATCTACCTATCTCCTTGCTGACCTTTAAATATTTATTTATTGATTATGACATTCATGGGTGAAAACACTAATAATAGACTATAAAAGAAGATAATAAAACAAGGAAGACTTTCTCATAATTTTAAACTTTTGTTTACTAGGTAATAGGGAGCCACTGAAGTTTAGAATCTAAGTTTAAATCTATGAATAAGGAAGACTAATTTAGTAACATTATAAAAATGGATTCAACGAGTATCAGTTGTCCAGGTAGGTGGTAATGAGAAGCTGTGGTATTAGAGTGATGGTAGCAACAGTACAAAGTTGGGGATTTTTATAAGAAATGTTAAAGAGGGCACCTAAATAGTGTAATTAGATTTATCACTACCCTGGAGTCAGGAGCACCTAACTTCAAATTTGGCCTCAGACATTTAATACTAGTTGTGTGACTCTGGGCAAATGACTTAACTCTAATTATTTTGCTAAAAAAGAACAAAAGAAATGTTACGGAGCTGAATCTTTAGCTGCAACAGCAGCAACATTTCCATAGCAAGCCATTTATTTAATAGCTGTTTTATTTCTCCCACATTATCTTTTGGTTGAATTGCAATATATTTCTTATTTATTTAATATATTTTTAGTTGGAAAAAAATCACATGCATCTCCACTTAAATAATTGTTCTGTTGTTATTCTTCCTTTTTCAAGCTTGCCTTATGAAAACTTTTGGAATATTCTAATGTTAACATACTTACATATACAAAAAATTGTGTGTGTTTATGAGAGAGAAAATGAATATTTTTAGTACTAGTCTGCTATTAAATCAATATACAGGAATTTGATGAATTTATGGTGTATCCACAGATAGGCATTTTATAGTTTTATAGTTTCCTAAGTCACATAGCTGTTATGTGCAGGAGGTGAGACTAACTCAAGCCTTCCTGCTGCCTTTCCCTCCCCCTTTCTCCAACTCCACTATATTTTTATATATGTTTGTAAGAAAAAGTTTCCCCCCAAAACTTTGAAACTCAAGAATTATGATTTGTAATTTTCTTTCATATATATGAATGTATGTTTGTATATATGCATGCATGCATTATTTTTGTATCTTGCAGTGTGATTGGTTTTCCACTAGATGGAACTCAGTAGCCTTTGATCCTTTCAGTCTTGTTGACTTGAAGAAATCTTTCTTTTTAATTCAATTCTGTTACCAAATTATACAAATCTGTAACTAGTTTTCAAGAAAAGGCATTACATCTATTTTTGGAGAAACACACTAAAGGTCAAACCAGTAGCCTTTTGTTCAGAGAAGAGACTTTCTGTTTAGACTTACTTTACATAAGTCCTCTGATGTTCCTTCAGAATAATTTTTAATAATTTTACATCTGTAGGTCAAATCTTTCAAAGTGGTACTGCAGATTTGATTCTGCCTTTTGAACTAAGCTTTGTATTAGAATTAACCTCTTTAAAAACCCTCTGCTGGAGCTATTCATTAGCTAAATTGTTGCTTAAGCCAGGGTAATTCTTACTTAATTCAAGTAATTAAACAAAATTCTGTTCTCTGTTCTTCTCACTTTCTAGTATTCTTTACTGAAATAGGAACAAACTCTGAATAAAGCTTTTTGCTCCATCTTGTTTACTCAACTCTATGATGTAACAGGAGATCTTGGAAATAAGAAAATACTCTTCTGATCTTCAGTCTCATTGCTACTTTTCCTTCTCTCACTTACCTTTTTGATTTGAAAGGATCCATAAAGCTGAAAGGCTTTGAAACACTATGATTTCTTATTGATATCAGTGATATGTAACAATTCTACAATTAAAACCATGCAGCATATTTTAAATTAATACTAATACAGTTTTTGGCTACAAGGATATAGAAACTTATTTGGCATAATCTGCATCCAGATTTAATTTCAGCATAACGGATTTATCTAAAATGACAAAATATAATCAGGCAATTTTCTCAGCTTAAGGAGATTTGACCAATAACATCTTGTTAATTATCAGAAATTGCTCAATTTGAGAGACTTAGTTACTGGAGCTTGTATTATATTTAAGGTTTTGTCTAATTATAAGTTTCACCATATCAGGACTTAGTAAACTTAAGCTGAATTTGTATATTTAACAGTTTTTTTTAGGTGTAGTAATTATTTGAGCTATGGAATAGAAATGTAAGGACTTTGTGTAGTGTTTTTCCCAAGGGTATTCTCAAAAAGTAGTTACAATTTTAAAATCTCATTTTCTCTGATTTTTTTTATTTACATAAACCCATTTCTCTTTCATCTTATCCTCTGTCAGCATAGATGGATGTAACATATTCTTTGACTGATTAGGTATTCATTTATGTATATAATCAAATATCTGGAAAGACCTAAAGAAAAGTTATTATTATTGACAGTTTTAGAACCATGCCATAGAGGAATAGAAACATTAAGTTTGTTAGGCAGTTTCTTGAAGGGAATTTTCCTTACATGTATAACATGAGCATAGATAAAAATCTTTATTATATTTTATCATACTTTGAAAGAATAAAGTCTAGTAAAGTTTCATTTTTATGACTATCTAGTGGAATAATTACTGCATAGTTGAGGGTTAGCCAATTATCAGAACTTCACATTTTAACTTTTAAATAAATATGGAAGAATTTGCTATTTTTGTTCATGGCATGTAAAAAGGAATGTCATTTACTATTTTTAAAATTAGGGCTAGGTTGTTTTGGGAAGATTTTACTCCAAACCCTACTCATTTTAATTAATTAGAATAAGATAACCCCTTGTTGATGTATTTTTAACATAAAAACTTAAAACATTAAATAAACATTGTCTTTCCAGTTGTGTTTTGAACCCATCCGCACATTGAACTGTTGGATTCATTCATTTGCTCTTTCAAAAATATTTGATTTCCTACTATTTGCTAAATTCTGTAAGATATACAAAGATAAGTGACACATACTTTTAACAATTTACAGTATAGTAGTTAATGATTAAGGCAGAATATGACAAGTACCACAAGAGTAAAAGGAACAAGTTTTTTGTTCAGAGGAGGAAGATATCACTTCAAGTTGGTGAGAACAGAAACCCTTTGTGGGGTGATGGCCTTTGATTTAGACTTTAAGGATGGATAGGAGTTTAACATGAGAAGATTGAGTGTAGGCATGGAGCAAGGAGAGGATTAAACAAGAATAGGAAGTGGATTGTGGGCCAGATTATCCGTAAGTATAGAGTATATGAATATTAGTTGAAATGAATAATCAAAAAAACCTGAAAATTGAAAGCAGTTTGGGGGCTGTCCAGATCACCAGGTCAATAATTTAATAATTTAAACTTTATTTAGCCATTATTGGGGAACCACTCAAGCATCAAGATGATTGAGTTCCCAGGTTTATCATAGTGGGAGAGATATAAAGAAATGGATTCTTAATAAATTAATTTTTAATGGAGTAATATATTTCTTTTTAGAAATGGAGTTTTTAAAATGTATATCATAAAGAGTCATTCAAAATTAGAGATTTTTGTCTTGGAATTTGAGTTGAAATCTTCTAGTCCAAATGGAAATGGATTCTTGCTGGTAGCAAATCGACTAAGAAAGCCACAAATTAACATGATCTATGTTGTGTTGTATCTTTATTTTGTTTGACTTTTCTCAAATTATATTTTAATTTAATTGGGGGCAGGAGGCTGAATTTGAGACCTCTAATATAATCCCCTCAGTATTTTGAACCTTAACAGAAACGTCCCTTAATAACATACCTCAGTATGATCATCCAGTTTATCTTGGAAACCTCTAGTGAGGGGGAACCCATTACCTTCCAAGATAGCTTTACTTATAGATAAAACAGTACCATGGGAAAAGTAGAGCAGAAGTTAAGTAACCTTTATATTATTAGAACGTGAAAGTCATTCCAGGGTTTCTTATAGACTATCTTGTGTAATGGAAATGACATGTGCAATATTAAACAGTGTTTGTATTTTTCCTAATGTTCATAGGTAAAGAAGTGAGCATCAGTAAAAAAGGTTATATTCCTTTTTTTTTTTTTTTAAGGCAGAACCAATTGTAAGCATGCCAAAACTGAGTCATGGTTTTTGTTGAAAACATCTTTTTGTACAAGTTGTCTAATGAGCAGATAGCTTTCTAAGTCTGTGAGACTTAAGTCTGATCTGCATTTGTATTATGAATTTCCATACATCTGACTAATGAAATCAGAAGTCCATATTAGAACCAAATAGATCATCAAAATTGCATTCCAGTTTGTTTAAATATGTATTTTTTTAATTGTATAGCATCTCAAAAATTCTCTAACCCTTACTCATAGATTTTAAGAAGGGACTCTTAAAGTTAATCTAGTTCAATCTCTTCATTTTAGAGGTAAGAGAACAGCTATGCTACCTCTAGAGGTGACATTTTGATCTAAATCTACTATGTGCTGTAATAGTCATGGTACTAAATAGACTAAATTTTGTTACCAAAGGAATTTATAAAGCTAATCTACTCCAGTGTTCCAGTTTGGAATTTTGATGTAACAGAGGGAGCCTTTGCAAAACTGCCTCCCTTGTATGTTTTGTTTTATTACAGTGTATCTCCTTTTTCCTTTCTAGAGTGGGGCTAAGTTGCTCATGATCCTTAAAAAGTAAATTAAAACATTGTTTTTCATTGTGTTTTGTGGAAGGGAGCCGTGATCCCATGTGTGTCAGTCACTAAAATGTGTTTGACATTTATTTGATAGAAATTATTTTAAAAAAACATTCCCTTAGTTTAAAATATAGAGGAATAACCAAGGTGGAAAGTACTGCTTTTTCCTATTCTACTTAGAAACTAGAATTAGGTAATTCTTCATTTTGGTTCTCTTTGGACGGAACAGATTTTCAGCATGTACTTGGTGGAATATAAAATAGACACAAATGGCACTATGAAACTTGAACATTAATGTAATAATATCCAACTCCATTTTGGAACTACTCTTTTGAAATAGTCTGTAGAGCCAGTATATCACCAATAAGAGGGAAAAAAAAAGAAAAAAAAATCATTATTTCACGCTGTGTATTTGATGCAAAGAAGTATTGTATTCTTTGATCACTTGTCTAATTCACCACATTTGATTCCTAATGATTGTTGACTGTTTATAAAAGTCAAATCCATCCCTAGGGAACAAAGATTTTCAACCAGAATGAGTCTTTAGAACAGGGTCCTTGATGGCAATTCCAGAAGAAGGCTCCCAGAGATACTGTGAGTAATGAGAACATTGTTGGAATTAGTGTATATTTTCTCAAAGAGATAATACTCATTTGAAAATATAGGCTTTCATGTTAAAAAAAAAAAAAAAAAACAAACTCAGCTATTACTTATTTATCTTATTAGCACTCAACTTGTTTTTCAGTTAGCCAGAGTTGGAAGCTGTCTCTGTAATTAGCAGTATAAAACATAGCAATCTGAAGTAAAAATTTCCAATAATATTCTTGGTGTTTTCCTTTCTTCATTGTCTTAGAACTGAAATATAGTATTCTACCTTATGGTTCACTTATCACGCTTAGGTATGTTTATATATTTGTAATCAGCTTTCTTTTTAAAATGGCTTTTTAATGTAACTTAGAATATGTAAAAATTTTGTGATGTAATTTATTAACATACCTAAAAATCCTTCTTTTTTTTTTTTTTTTTTTAAGTTTTATCGGGCAGAAATTGAAGCTCTTCATTCTTCTGGCATGACTGCAGTTGTTAAATTCAGTGATTATGGAAACTATGAAGAGGTGCTTCTAAGCAACATCAGGCCCATTCAAGCAGAGGCATGGGTACGTGATCACAAATTCTGTACAAAGACATAATCTACTTTGAAGAAAGTATATAGCTGTAAAAAATTAGCCATGTCATGCAAAAATTGAAGAGTACTTTGCTTAAACTGGTTACCTCTAAAAAATAAGATCTTCATTTAATAAGTGCATTGAATAACAGTAAACAAATGAATACTATGGAATTATTTTTCTTGTATAATAAAATTAAATTGTACTGTGCTTTTGGAAATAAGTACCCTTATTTACATGTTAGAGCCAAAAAATTATTTGTATGTGCAAAATGGGCTTTAATGCATATGTTCTTTCCCAATTTGTTACTTTAAATTTCATTAAATTATGCCCAGAAAGTGTCAAATTGAAACCTCTGATTACATGTTTATTATGTGCTGTTTCAGTTACATGTAAAAATTAGGGAAGAATGCTTTTAACTCTACTTATAAAAAAAAATCTAACTGCTTTTATTACATGTATATGTATAGGTAAATATGTGTCTGTTTGATAATTATTTTATCAATTATATTGGCCAAATGTTATGCCAAAACTGTATTACATTTTGGAAGTCATATGATTTAAAAATGATTGGCCTTGTGGAGTCCAACTTTATAAAGGCTTTGTGTGGACTTTTTAGCGATACAGCTACATTTAGGTAAAAAGATGAGTACATAGTAAAATTTGGCTTCTACCTAGCATTTATATAATGATATATTGGAAATTTTTCTTACAAAGTTTCTTTCATTATTTCTTTATCTTCATTTTATATTAGATAATTAGAGGACTAACTTCTTACTGATTATTCCCTTTACCTAAAAATCTCCAAACACAATAGGAAAATTACATCTTTCAAGCATGTAAATTATCTTCTTGTTTACTGGAAAATTCATTACTTTCTCATGAGTTGATCTCCAAATTTTTACTTTTACATTTACTTTTTTATGACCTCTTTTACTTATCTCATCCAGACAAAACAAAATATAATTATTAGGAAACATAAATAAAATATTTGAAGTAATGTTCATCTTAAGGATTCTCATTTTTCTATTTCATCTAGATAGAATACAGTTTCTCAGTTCTCTGTTTAACTGATTTATAGTAGTTCTAATAGCAATAACAACTTTCATATTAAAGTTGTTCTTTTTCCTCAGTCGTCTTTGAACTTGTAGTTATTTCTTGAAAGACTGGAATTCTGACTTTTCTAATTCATATTTGTTTGTTTTTCTGGGAGAAACTTAAAAGCATTTTTTCCTTTCCTTTATTTTTTACCCTTCTGCTTCCTAATATTATTTGATTATTGCTCTCTTCTCTCTCCACTTGAATCTTTTTTTCCCCCATTTCCTGGTTTTGATGGAGAAGATAATTATTCATGCAGATAAAATTACTTCAGGTTGTGTTCTTGTTTGCCTTTCATTTTTCTTATTATGTCTATTAAGATTATTTTAGAAATTACAGGTAGGGATTTAAAGTATAGTTCTCATGCTACCTAGGCTGTTGTAAAGATTGCTTTTTGGAATGTCTTTGGTCAAAACTTTATTTTATTCTTCTTTCTCCAAGCAAAATCTAATTTCGAACTTTTGCTCCTTCACTCTTTCTTCAGTTTGATTTTGGGTGGCTATAGAAAAAGAACACAATTAGATATTTTCACCTTACTTCTTCTAGTTAGAACTATTTTGTAGCGAAATGAAAACATTGCTTCCAGACTGATTTCCCCTCCTCCCCACCTCTTGACAGTTTCCATTACATTAAACTTGCTTCTAGGGATATACAAATTCAGTTAGTCATTACATTTGTCAGGTGCCTAAGTAGTTACTCCATTCAGAACCACTGTAGTATTCTTCAAGTCTGTCTATGTATAATTTCATATTCTGGACTGTTGGTTTTTTAGCCATTCATTTTTTTTTGCATATAATGCATCATTGTCCAGTTTATTATTCCATGTGCATCTAAATGATGACAGTAAACTTCTGTAATATATGGATGAATTATTTTACAAAAAAAAAATCAGAGTAGAACAAGAGAGTCATTAGAAGATCCAGTTATCTCCTCACTTGCTTGTGGGTAATCAAATGACTATCAGATTTAAAATGCTATAGTTTCTAAAAAGTGTTATAAATATGCAATTTATTTGGGAATATTATTTATTATTTCTAAATCTAATATGTTTCTTTTCTGCCTTAAATTTCTTTTTAGAAATCATTCCAGACATGTAGAAATCATCAGTTTAACATTTCTGGGCTCTTCTTTCTTTTAAACAAACAGATGTTCAAATGTATATTTATTCAGAAAACACCTAAGGAAATGTACTGGATAAGATTTTTAGAGAATTTAAGCTATGGATTTTGTGGAATCCCATTAATCTCTTAAGAGTTCTGTTTGGCCATCTACCTATATCTTCTTTCCTGGCTTTCTGTCTGATGAGTTGTAACAGATTGAAGTTGAAACCGCCATTTTTATTAGAAATACCAAATGATCAAAAGTAAAAACTCACTGTGCCAATAACCAAGTCATTAAAATTAGCAGATGAGATACATGTAAGGGCTGCTTGTGGCAGGGAGATTATTAGAGGCCTTACACAAGTCTTTATTCACATTGCAGATTGTAGATATTTTTTCTACCTTTTTAGCTCTTGATCACTTAATGGGCCATTACTATTTTTATTGAGAAATTATACTGTATCTTTTATTTAAGAGGTTATGTGTTTTTCTTGCACAAAGTTTTCAGAAATGTACCTCTCTGTTTTCCTAAATGTAGCAATGATCACTCAATGATGATTTTTGTATTTCACAAAAAAAAAACCTTACATATAAACTCTGAAAGACTTTATGGAAATAAGTTGCTTGTTTTGTCTCTTAAAGGTATAAGGGTACATTATCAAATGAAAAGCATGAAATATTAAGAGACTGAGAAAATTAATAGTCTGTTATGTGGAAAATTAAAATAAAATCAAGATAATACTTAAACTAAAGTGTTAATTTTTTCTCATAAAGTATAGGAATGTGGTGTTTATAAATTTGTACATAAATGAAGCATTTACTTGTTATTACTATCTGGATACTTTTCATTTCATAATCTTTCAGTGATGATATTATAGGTAGCTAGAAATCTTTATTTTTCTTGATATTACTAAATAATTTCTTTCCACACACAGTTTTACTAAGCCAGACCTTAGTTTTATTGATAGGCAGTCTTTGATTCTTTGAAGACACTGGATTTTCCCCAAATTCTTTCTTGCAGTGATGAATTTTAATTTTTGTATCTTTTATGTAGTCTACTGCCCTTATCATTTAACATTATATGTGCTCAAAATATTTTGCTTATCCTAAGGATAATTATTTTATTTTTCTCATAAACTGGTTCCTGAGATTAGAAGATTTTTCCAAATTAAATAAAAGAGACAATATTCTATATTCTCTTATTCTTGTAATAGTGAAAAAAAAAAAAAAAACCTAGAATATGGACTTCTTTTCTTTCCACTGCATAAAAAAATCAAGGGCAGAAAAACTGTTATTACTTGTGTTACCTAGAGGCATTCTCTGAATTGCTTCCTTTTAACTATAAAACTAATGCCAAGAAATCAGTAAAAAATTGCCAAAGGCAATCTGGAAGCATTATAAAATGTCCTGCTTCTGCTGTTCAGGCAGACATTTTGTGTTTTCAGGTTGTTGTAGTTACTAAAACCTATTATAATACTAAGAAGATTGTTGGCAAGGACTGTTCTTCTGAGTATGTTCATGACCCAGATTCTGGTGTGATAGTTCCTTTTGTGTTCTAAGAAATATATTTTATTTTTGAGTTTTGTACATCTTGCTTTAATATCAGAAAATATTAATAGTTCATATATCCAATCAGGAGTGCAAAAAAGGAAAAGTGCACCAAAACTGTGTGCCATAGGACAGAATCCTGCCTCCTCTCCCTCATAAAATAAAATCATTTATATAAATAAGGAAAAGTGGCCAGTTTCAGACATTTGTGGGTTTTCGAATTTCACAGATATAAGTAATTATTAAAAAGTTATAGTGATAATTTTATATGTATTAATATTGTATAATGGTAAAATAGGAACATTTACATTTTTCCATGATAAGCCACACAATCAGAAATCCCCTCATGAATTTCACTATAAAATTAAGTATATTCAGCTTCAGTTACAATTTTTAATTCATCCAGTTTGTCTCTTAAGACACTGGTTGGGCAGTCAGTAACACAACGCTACTGGAAGGCAGTTGGTTGAATATGATTGGCCTGCTAATTCATGTGTATTAGGTAATTAATTACTTAAAATTTTATTTTGCTACAATATCAGGCAACCCATACCTTGTGGGCAGCTGGGCTGCATTTGACTCATTGACCAACCTTATGTTTGGACACTTCAATTTCTAGAATCCTTGTTAGGACAGAATTTTTAAGACTAAGATTTTAAGGTAGCATCTCTGTTTTTAAGCATTTTTCCAGATTTAAAAATTCAAATAATTTGGGATTTTCTGTATTTAAAGACATATTTTTAAAGCATAGTAAATGCCAAGAACTTCTTTAATTTCTTAAACAGATAAAATATTTTAGAGAAGTAATAATAGATTTGCAAAAAATCTATCAATATCTTTTGATTTTCTCATTCATAATCCTTCTTAATGAATTATCAATAAAATAAATTCTAGTATTCAAAAATAACAATATATATTGAAGGTAGAAAGTGGATTGGTGGAAAGTGTATTGAAGTAGAAAAAACATTTAAATTGGACAAATAATGTTAAAAAATTCATAAAAAGATTATGTATATAATATACATTTATATTTAATATGTTTATACTATTTGCATCTAAGAAGACCATTAAAATTATTGTATCCAATTTCGTAAGTTTCATAAACATACATATATTTATTACAGAAAGACCTATACAATTAAACCAAAAGATTTTGCAAATTGTAATAGGTAATGGAAAAATGCAAGGTTATTTTATTCTCTTTTTTCACTATCCAAAGAACTCCTTGTGTATCTAGATAAATTTTTAATTTAGTTGGTATATTTTATCTTAAATTTCTGTACTTAAAACAGTTCATGTGAGTGAAATATTTAACATTTTCCACTTCAAGTACTTGAAGAGAAGATTGCTCTTGACTAGTTGAAATATTGTCAAGTTTTAGGAGCAAAAGCTCTGGTCTAAGAGTCCAGCCACTTAGGTTCCCGGCCCGGCTGTATGTTTTGGGCAAGTCACTAATCCCTCTTTTCCTCAATGATCTTTCTAAAGTGCCTTCTAATTTCAGAATTTTATTATTCTTCCGAAGTATTGCACTGTAGTAGAAAGAGCTCTGAGAATGAGTTTTCTAAATGATGCCCTCCAACATTTAGTATTGCTATGCTGCTTTCTATATCTGAGTCTCAGTTTCCTTCTTTGTAAAATAGGAAGAACACCTACACTTTTTAAAAACCTACATTTGTTGTGAAAAGTACTTTACCTGTTTTACTAGGGGAAAGGAGATGGTAGTAGCAGGAGGAGGAGGAATAATTAATTACAAACATTCAGTTTGTTTTTAAGTTCACAATAAAAAAGAACCAAGAAGTTCATGAAACATTTCTGTTTGACATAAAGTGTTTTTATTCTTTTCCTTAAGGGAAAAATTATTGTGGATCATGGCATATATATTTTGCCTATTGATTCTCAAATGCCTTCACAAATGCCTATTAGAACTTAGGATTCTAGGTCATAATTGTAAGAAAAAAAAAAAAAAAGAAGAAACAGCCCATAGATTCCACTACATAAGGTGTTCAGAATGCTGTTTTATAAAGATATATTCTATACATAATCAAGTAGAGAGGAAGTGTTGTGTAGTAGATAAGAGTGTTGGTCTTGGAGCCAAGAAGACCTAGTCAAGTCTTGCTTCTGGTACATACTGGTTATTTGACCTTGGTTTAACTTTTCAAAGCTCTGGAAAATTCTCAGTTAATCACCAAGTATGTATTCAGTACCTTCTGTGTGCCATTTCAATGGGCACAGAGTTACAAAGAATTAATGGCACTACCTTCATACATATTGACAGGATGACAAATACATATATATGTATATATATGTATATATATACATATATATGTATACATACACATATATATATGTATACACACACATGTACCATAAACAGAAGTTAATACATACATGTACATAGATAGTAGCTCAATAGAAGGTAATTCAGGAGGGAAGGCACTAATATTTGGGGGAAATCCAGAAAGGATTCATGTTAAAAATGGTACTGATACATATCGTTAAAAAAAAAAAAAGTCATCTTAGGAAAAGAAAGAAAGGAATATATTCCACATGTGGGGATGACCATTGCAAAGGCAAGAAAATAAGAAATGGTGTATTGTGATTGGGGAATTGTGAGGCCAGTTTGGATGGCAAAGTATAGAAGAGAGAGAGAACAAGTATTTATTAAGCACCAACTATGTTCCAGTTATGTTTCATAATTCTCATTTGATAACTGGATAAGAATGCAGAAAGGGAGACGAGTTGGGACAATATTGTATAGATGAGACCATTTTGTGTAGAAATTTTAAAAATTAAACAGAGGAGTTTACATTTTATTCTAGAATAAAAAATAGCAAGCTAATGAAGTTGATTGAATAGTTGAATCACATGCACAAAAGAAAATCACTTCAGCAAAATTGTGTAGTTTGTGCTAGAATGGGATAGAGAATTATGAGACTTGCAAAAATCTAAGCAAGAAAAGATGAGGGTCAAAACTATGATGGTAGTTATATGAATGAAGAAGGGTGAGAGAGAGAATCAGTCAGTAAAGAGATTTCTTAGTACCTACTATGTGCCTCACACTGTGCAAAGCACTGGGGATACGAGAATGGTAAAAGGCAATCACTGTTCTCAAGGAGTTTATTGTCTAATGGCAACAACATGCAAACGCACACACACACACACACAGAATTGCACCTAAGGTGCAGAGGGAAGGTACTAGCATTAAGAAAAAGAGATTGGGAAAAGTTTCCTCCAGAAGGGTAGTATTTTATGTCAGACTTGAAGTAAGCCAAGGAACTTAAGGTGAAGATGGTGAGGGAGAAAGTGCCGGATGTAGAGGGCAGCTAGTAAGAATTCTTGGGGTCAGGAAATAGACTCAAATGTGAGAAAAAGAAAGTGGGCCATGCCATTGAATCACAAAGTGTGTGTGTGTGTGTGTGTGTGTGTGTGTGTGTGTGATAGGGAGGGGTAGTTTAAGGTGTAAGAACTCTGAAGATAGGGTGGAACTATAGATGTGGGAGATATGAAGAAAGAAGCAACAAAATTTTGCTTTTGATTGTATTAAGAGATAATGAGTCTACAATAAGGCCAAATTGTGAACCTGAGGTGCTCAAAGGAAGATTAGAAGAACATAGAGGAAAAGAAGAATCCAATTTTAGACATGTTGAGTATAAAATGTCTCTGGCACAATCAGTTTGAAATATTTGATAAGTAATTAATAATCCGGGGCAGCTAGGTGGCGCAGTGGTTAGAGCACCAGCCCTGAAGTCAGGACGACCTGAGTTCAAATCTGGTCTCAGACACTTCCTAGCTGTGTGACCCTGGGCAAGTCACTTAACCCCAATTGCCTCAGCAAAAAGCAAAAAAAAAAAAAAGTAATAATCCACACTGAAGCTTATGCAGAGAGAGTAGGAGTAGATGATAGTTAAATCTGATCTGATGAAGTTACCAAAAGAGTGAGTATAGAGGGAGAAGAGAAGGCTCAGGATAGAACCTTAAGGACTACTCACAATTATTGGGTATAATAGTGATGATCGGCCAGCAAAGGAAATTGAGAAGCATTCAGATAGGCAAGAAGTCAATCAGGAGAGAATAAGGTCACAGAAATTTAGAAGAATAAATATTCAAGAAGAGAGGGTAATCAGTTGTTTCAAAGGCAACATAGAGCTGAAGAAGAATCAGAACTCTTAAGACACTGAATTTCACAGAAGGTTCTGGGCTATATGAATAGCAGAAAATTACTTCATCTTAGAGATCCCCATCTCCATGAAATCACAAATTCAGCTCTTATGTGTATCTAATATGTAGACAATGCTTACTATTAAGAGAAATTTAAAAACAATTCACATTCATACAATACAGTTACAAAATGCTTTCATATATAACCTTATATGGTAGATAATTATCCCCATTTTGTAGGTGAAGAAACTGAGTCAGATCAAATGACTTGTCAAGATTACACAGCTAGAAATTAGCAAGCCAAAACAAACTCATTTTCTCTCGATTTCAAGTTGAGAGCTCTTTCCATCATATCTCCAAGTTTTCTCTCATATAAAGAATTCAAATCCCATGCACACAATTTACCTGCTCCATATCTGAGCTACATTATATATAATTTTGTGTTGCTCCTTTAATTAGATTAAGAAAAAAAGAGTGCTTTAATCATTTAAATTAAATACATCTTTCTCAAATTATTTTTACAGACTTCTGAAAAAACATGGATTAATTGTTTTAAATAGCAACTCACATATATGTAGTAGAGCCCAACACAGTTATATTTGGTGTTAGGAACACAGAAATTCTAATTCTTCCTGAACCACTTAATTGCTATTGTTACTCTGGGTAATCATTTAACCTCTCTCAACATTAGTTCCTTATCTTTAAAATAGCACCCACTTTACTGTCAGGTTGTTGTTGAAGATCAACTAAATACTTAAAGCAGCATATAAATGCTAGCTGCTCATTGCAGTAATCCAGATACTAGGTTTTTCTGTACTTGTTATATCTTTCTACTCGCTCTCCTATGGATTTACTGCTCAGAATTCCATAGAATATGAACCATATTATAGACTATATAAATGCATTTGGTACTCTACATAAATGCATAAGAGAAAGATTTTTCTAGATTATTTGGATTTTAAAATTTCTGAATTGTGCTCAACTGCAGAATGCTCAATAATGAAATCTTTTTGAATATATTTCACATTTTTCCAAAGTAAGATGACTTCTGCCTTTATTTGTTAGAATGCCTATGTATGTTTCTTAAAATATATTACTATTTGTTTCATTAAATATTTCCCAATTACATTAAATTTTTTTAAACTTTTCATCTTTTAAAATTTAAGTTTTAAATTCTCTCTCTCCCATGTTCTCAGAATACCTATATTAACACAGGTAGGCTTTTTAGAATCAAAGGACTCTGGTTCAAATTCTAGTTCTGTTAACATCAATGTGACCTTGGAGAAGTCTCTTAACTTCTCTAGGCCTCAATTTTCTCATCTATAAAATGGAAGGTGTGATGAATTGGCATAGTGGTGCCAAATTCAAATAGAAAAGGAATTCCTTTGGCTGCATATTGACTTAGAAAACCATATATTAATATAAGTTGTATTGTGTTTTTATTTATTTAGTTAAATATTTCCTAATTACATTTTAATATTGTTTGGACAAGAATTTGACACTTCTGAACAAGATGATTTCTGAGCGATCCCTTCTGTTTTTAAATCTGTGATCTAATGGTGTAGTATTGTGCCATTAATGAGTATTCCATTTCCTTAAGTTAGGACAATTCCCTTCTTCATTTGTTAAAATTCTAAGGTGTGGCCTAAGATAAATGGTCTTTTTTAAAAAAGCTATATATTTTGTGACTTTGCTCATATGTTTAGACCTTCACCTGTAATCCATAAAAATTTTAAATGGATGCTTCTGATATGTTTATGACATTTTAAGCATCAGGGTAAAGACCTGATTTTCTTTAGAAACCTGTCAGATAGTTTCACAGATACAGAATGAACTGTTTCTTGTTTAAATGAAATTGCTTTTAGTTAGGAGATTTATTTAGATATGCATGACCATAAAATCAGATGTATTATTATTCCCTCTTCTAAATAAGGAACTCAAATCATGTTTCTTTTGATAAATTGCAACTCAATATATGGGATTCAGAGGTGATGAAATGAGAAAAAGTAAGAAGTAAATTTAGTTTATTTAGGTTGACTTTTCTTCAATTCTGATATTTCCCCTCAGAGAAATTTTAAGATAATTCCTAGAAGATGGCAGTGCTTAAAAGCAATGGTTTTAAAGGATGTGGAGTTGCCAGGGAAACACATTTCTTTTGCCTGGACTATATTCTCTCTTTCCAGGGATACCCATATTGTCAGTCATTTTCTGCATGAAAAATTTCTTTTTTTTCCCCCACAAACTCTACTAAACTTCATGAAATTAAGATATATGCATTGTTTGAAAAACTAGCTTAAGAATTCTGTGTCTTCCCTCCTTGCAAATACCTACAAAATGCAGCAAGTACTTCTTTCCCCAAGGTATATGATGGTGGCAGAGTGAACAAGACTGAAATATTTTCATTTTCCCAGAGCTATGCCCATTGAACAAGACTATAATTTAGAATTTCAGTGTTCCTGAGTTTTCTGTAATCTTGTTCAACTCTCAGGAGGCATCCTTTAACTTTTTTAATCTAATTTATCTTCATTTCTAAAGGATTTTCTAAATTTCAAATACAGTCTTAAAAAGGATGAAAAAATAAATGTTGCTCATTGTGCTGTAGACTTTAATCCCTTTTAGATGGAGCTCCCTCAGTGTACCTTTCCTCTTCTACAGGCAGTGATGGTGAATCTTGATGAGGTTAAGGGATACAAATGGATTTTTGATACAATCTGACTACAGATCATAATGGGCCATCTATTGTGCTTTCCCTCCTTTCAGTCTTGCATGTGTTTGTGTCTCCAGTCATTTCTAAATGCTATTCCTTTTGTCATCTTCTCAGTTATTATTTTCCCTCAGTTCCCTATTTCTAATTCATCATTGTATCTTTTTGGCCTTCCTCCTCTTGGTGTCTTCTTCCATTTCCTTTGTTAATCTCCACCTTTGTTGACTTGTGGTATCTACTGGAGCATATGGACGTCCCTTCCCCACTCCCAGTCCCTTGAATCCTAATTCCCCTGGACTTCACTGGACCTCATACCACTTGTTCCAGCATCATGTGCAGTAGGTTTCACCATCACTCCTCTAGGAAAAGAGTGAAGTTGAGCTGTCTCCTTGAGAGAAACACTCTGGTGTTATAGAGCTTCCAGTTCCATTAAAGGAGGGAACTACTGGCAAGAGCTTGACACCTTGGCCTGAAACAACTACCTTAGCTGCCTGTCATTGGGTGAGCTCCATCAAGAAGGGAAAGGAAGTACTGCAACAGTGAGTACATTTTATTTATTTTATTTTCTTAGAGAAAAATATAGAAATATATTGGGGTTTTTTTTCTTTTAACATGAAGTGAAGGCTTACATTATTAAACACCTTGAATGTTTGATAAGGGAAAAGAGACATAGTCTTGCCAGTTGTGGCACACAAATCACTGTTAGTGTAGTCCAACTAATTTCTTCCGTGTTTTAAATTTTCCAAATGTAAAATGGAATACTTGTTTCTGGATTACATTATTAAAAATTTTACAAGCCTTATATTAATGAAATGAAGTTCTTAATGACACAGAATTCCATGTGATTATTGTAACTTAAAGCTTTAAAAAAAAAAACCCAGAAAACAAAAACAAATGGAAGTTTGATATGTGAAAAGCAAGATTCTTTCTTTTCCCTTCCCAAAGAGTTATATTATCTTTGAATTGATGATGTCATTATCTTTTAAAATTATTTATATTACTGACTAGGAATTTAATTTTTCTTTTAAATTGTCTATTCTCAAGCATTTTGGATGTTAAATTTGTATGTGTATTGTTTTAAAACTTGAGCATTTGCAAAGCTTCTTAATGCAACAAGTTGAGAGTGCTTTTTCACATAGTTATATGAAAAAGCACAGCAGTCATGAATTTTATTATATTCTAGCCAAACAACTGTTTTACTGTCAAAAACAGTCTTTAATAAAGACTACCAAACCAAAAAAATCCTGAAAGCAAGTGAATTTTGCAGTATGTATCCTATGTGGTAACTATATTTGTAGTATATGTAGCTGCAGAGGGAAGAGAAATCCTAAACAAGCTAAAAGTTTGCCTAATTTTGGAATTCTTTTTTACTTTTAGGCTAATAAAAATATGGTCACCCCTTTAAGATATTTGATACTGACTTTTCCATTGTTATTTAAGGACTTTTGAAATCTAGTATTCAAGCTATTGTTATCCATTTTGATGGCATCATCATGGCTCCATTTTTAAATTTTATTTTATGGTTACCCAACTTTTAACATTATTATCAATCCATTGAGGATTTATAATACTTAAATATTTAAAAATTTAATTGATTAATCCCAGAGTTCAGTGAAAGATATGGAGAAAATGATTCCTACTTGTTTTAGAGCCCAGTTAGATTACAGTTCTAATTAAATCATCTATTAAACTACTTGTAAGGTTAGTGGAAGTCATTTGGTAATTGAAATGATATATAGTCCTGTTGGTCACTGTTATCTAATAAAAAAAATTGTTACATTGTAAATGTTCTTAACAGTAATCAAGCTTTAATACTGATTACATACTAAACATTATAGTTTACTAGTATAAAATTATTATTTTTTTACATAAAAAGCTTTTTAAGTTAGTCTTAAAAATGCAGTGGCCCATATATCCTTAAATGTAAAAGGATTTTTAAAAAACATGGTTGATTTAAAAGGCAACTAGTAACAACATTAGAAGGTTTAATAATTACTTGTATTTGGTTTAAACAAACAGTCCTAAATAGAACTTGTTGGAAGCTTCAAAGAGACAGATCTGCAGCTTGACAAAAAAAAAAGAGATAACACAACAATTAATTGTCAGGAAATAGAAGAAAGTGCATTCAGAAGTCATGTTTTTTTCCTTCAAGAAGGGTTTCCAATTGTAGGTGGGTTCATCTTTTGGGAAGGTTATAGGGGAGATTCCTATTAAGGTACAGGTAGAAATAGGTGAAATGAGTTCACTGAAATTATGAAATCCTGTGATTCTGATTAAGCAGAAAAAAGAGATGAAGAGATGAAAAATGATGGAATTCCTGCCTTCATATATGGTAGAGTTTGGAGTCTCATAGGGATCCTAAAAAGGGGCATGTGAGGAAGAACTAGAGTGGTACCTTAAACTTTTCATACTTAGCAGTATGATCTTATCTTTTTGATATCATTCCTATATTACATTCTCAGGTAATCAGGGACTACTCTCTTAAGTCATGTCATTTATCTGAGCAACAAGTGGTAAAGAGCAGTAGTGACCAGTTCTAGTCTTCATAAATCTAAGATCATAGCTCCTAGTATGTTGTTTTTCCTGTTGTAATAACATTTTTGTTGTTATGATAAATGTTATGAGCTTTGTTTTTTTGAAAGCAATATGTTTGCTGGAAGGAAGAAAAAAGGAAACAGTGGGACACATATTCTAATGCTTTCAATTTTCTCCTGTGATCATTATCTTGGGTTATTTTGTTTGAAATTGGGAAACTGCAGTATCCTGTTAAATTTGTCTTAATGGCCAAAAAAAAAAAAAAAAAAAAAAAAAAAGCAAAAAAATCTCCTCTCCCACCCAAAAAAGGTAGCAAAGTAAAATGTAAATATTAGCAGTTATACTTTGACAGTTTACAATTTTGTTTTCAGTCTTTAACAAGGTAGTGCCTACTTCATCCTTGTGTTTAACCTGTTTTGTTGCATTTAACATTGACTTTATGTATTGTTGAGTTTTTTGGTTTTCTCTTTTCAGTCTTTAATGTTATGGAAGTAATAAATTTAGAGTTAGGAGAGGCCTTAATTAAAGACCATTTAGTACAATGTATTCATTTTGCAGATGAGGACATTTTTAAATCCTAGAGATCAAGCAACTTACCTACCCATTTCCTTATAGTGCTTTTGTTGTTCAGCCATTTCAGTAGTGTCTGATTGTTTGTGACCCCTTTTGGGTTTTCTTGGCAAAGACACTGGAATGGTTTGCCATTTCCTTTTCCATCTCATTTTGCAGATGAGAAAAGAGGCAAATGGGTTTAAATGAATTGTTCAGGGTCACAAAGATATTAAGTGTTTGAGACTGGATTTGAACTCAGGCAGGTCTTCCTGACTCTACACCTCAACTTCTATCCATTGCACCACTTAGCTGTCTCCTTATAGTACTATAACATTTCAATTTCATTGTTTTTTAAAATTTAA
The DNA here is from genome assembly GCA_023553655.1 of Myrmecobius fasciatus. NCBI lineage: Eukaryota > Metazoa > Chordata > Mammalia > Dasyuromorphia > Myrmecobiidae > Myrmecobius > Myrmecobius fasciatus. The sequence goes on from JAJPUD010000029.1 coordinate 940,278, forward strand.
AATTTGCCCATTTACAAATGCTCATTTTAAAATCTTTTATAGAATCAATATTTTAAAACTTTTTGGAACTTATTTTGTATCTTCATTTTAAGATTTCAAGTAACTTTTTTACTCTTTATGTCAAAGATGTGCCTCTTCCAAATAGAACCATTGAGTCTCAGATTTTAAAAATTGATCGAATAAATGATCTTTTTAAACTCAAGACAATTTCTGAAAAGCCTTTGACACAAATACACTGATACTCCCGATTGGTATTTTGCCTGCCAAGATTACCAATTGCATTGAAGTCAGAGTTAATGCTTAGTTTGTACTCATTTCTACTGAAATAGTTCTCATAAATGTAAGATCTTTTCTAGACTACTATTGAGAAGCATTGGAGCTGATAATAAAGAAATTAGAACTATTAAAAAGTTGTTAATGTGCCAAGTTCTTTTGAATTGTATTCCAGAATTCTTTAGATGTCAGCAAAGGAAATAAAATAATAAGTTCTTATTGTATACTTGAAGCAACTTATTAGGAATACAAATAATACAGAGTAGGAAATATGTATTATAATTTTTTCATTTAGGAAAAGAAATAGGAAATATTCAAGAAATCAGAGACTAAGTCTAAATGTCATTATTAAGAAGGCATTATCAATAATAAAGAGGATCAGATCAAATCTATTTAAAATACAATTTACAGATGGTTAAGATTTGCTTTCTTAGAAGGAACATATCTACATATATCCATGTCTTTTTTTTTTTAAGATTTAAATAAAATACTTTGAGGGATTCATCAAGTAAAACTTGAATAGGTACAATTTATATGAATTTGCCATTATGCAGTGCAATAACTATAATTATAAGGGCTGAAAGATTCTGATTTAAGCACATGAAAAAATGGTTAAAGAGAAGATTAAAGGTGTTTTGGGGAGCTCAATGCATACTTTGTGAACAGGGTTTTTGAAACATTCTCTGTAAAATAACTTGTTATTTAAAAAGTTTACCTTTTGAGATGAGAACTATTTTAAGTCTATTTCTTATATAGCATATCTAGCAAAGCTTAAGAAAAAACCTAATCTTTACCCCTTCTGTTTGTTCTACACAAGAACCAAAATCATGTCTTTGTTTTGCCATGGAACCAATTCTAGGCAAGGCATAAAAGTCAAGAGTATATAAGATTGCATTAATAAATATTCATGTCAGCTGAATTTAAAGATCAGCAGAAGAGACAAAGTCAACATTAGCTTTTAAACATTAGCTACTGAACTAAAATTAGCTCTCCATCCATTAATCAACACTCCTGTGTTCATCTTCTTTATGAACATATAATATTTTTTAGGAGAAAAATATTCTAATTAAGCTAAATACAGGGTAAGAATCATTGATAGTCACTCCCCATCCCCCTTTATGTTAATAGGGTTTGTGGTTGTTTTCCCAAATTTCCAATTGGTAGAATTTCAGAAGAATTGGCAAGATTTTTGAGCAGAGTAATTCTGTCCCTTAAATCCTCTTGTGCTAAGAACAAGTTTCTGGGAAAGTACCTAAAAAAGAACATTTGGGCCCTCTAGCTCTCTTCCTTTAACTTAAGGAGAGGACAATAGAGATGTGTAGGAAGAAGTTGAGAAGAATTAGAAGCCCTGGAGAAGGTTCAGTCAACATTTATTAAGGTTTTGCAGTGATAGTGCCAGGAACTTACTGTAAAGAGGTTCATAGTCTAAAGGGGGAGATAAGCAAACAAAAATGGACAAATAATTCACAGAAAGATAACACATTAGTTAGGACTTGAAGGAAGCTAAGGAGCCCAGGAAGCAGAAATCATGGCAGAAAGTGAAGAGATAATTCTCAGAGCCATGAAATGGAACAGCAAGGAAGCCAGTATCATTAGAGCAAAGATTATAGTACAGAGGTGTAAATTCAGGTGAGAGTGGTTATAAGAAGACTAGAAGTTAGGGAATGAGGGAGCTGGAGAATTTGTGGCCCAACTCTCTCCCCTCTCCTACTGAACTAAAGCATTAAGGAGTCCTAGTCTTGTTTATTCCTTCATTCACAAGTTTACTTTGTGGATGGATTTCCTGGTCCAATGTCCTTAGTTCCTCTTTTTTTTTTTTTTTGTCACTGAAATAAAGCTTAAGTGCTCCTATAAAGGCAATTCTAAAACTCTAGTGCCTGTGGGTAAAAGGTGGCCTCTGCCTGAAAAGTAGGAAGACTTGGACTCTTGAGCTCCCTGGGATCATTAAGTATGTTGCCTAAGCAGCTTTCTGGTCTTTCCAATTCCCCCTTCCTTTTCTTCTTGTTGACAGACTGCTTGGTATTAGTTACTATGTCAAAATAGTAGTGATTGCAATTATTTGCCTTTGTTATTTGCTATGTATGCCTAATTGCCATGCAGCAGTATAGCTATTATGCATAACTTTATGTATTCTAGGTTGACTTTGTATTTATTTCTAAAATACTAAACTCCATTTAAATATATTTAGCTTTTCATAGTTTAGTGTTCTTAAAGCATGACTGCACTTCAAAAACTTAGAATCACAGCATTAGAGGGAACAGGTCATAATAATTATTAAAATTTCTGAGTATGAAATCTTTTTTAATCTTTTAAAAATATTTTGACAAGTTAGTAAGATGAATAAAAAAGAATATTTGATGTTTGTGTGGACTTTGCATGACTTCAGCTTTTTGATACCATACCCTTTCCTCATTTGCTACTAAACTACCTGTTGTCTAACTGGTAAAATACACTCTTTTCATCATCAGTATTCTCTTTTCCACATAGCCTTCTCCAATCTCCTTGTTTTTACATGTCATAAAATTTCACAGTTGAAAGGGATATTAGAGGTCATTCAGATCTATGAAGGTCCTCCCTCCCTTCCCTGCCCTCACATTCAAATCCCCGAATCTCTATATTAACCCAGCAAGTGGTTAGCTAGTTTTTACTTAAGGACCTCCAGTTCAAGGAAGACTCACTGCCTTTCTGGGTAGCCCATTTCATTTTGAATGGGCCACTAATTATTAGTACACTAATTATTAGTACATTTTTCCTGAAATTTATTCCAAATTAACCTCTTTTCAGCTTCTACCTATTATTTCCAGTTCTTCCCTCTGGAGCCAAACAGAACATAACATTTTTAAAAGTATTTGAAGACAATATCATATCCATGAGCCTTGTCTTCTCCAGAATAAACACTGCTGATTTCTTCAGCAAATCTTATATGGCACCTACTTAAGTTCCTTCACTATTTTGGTTGTTCTCTCCCAGATGATCTCTACCTTATCAAGGGTTTTTCTAAAACATTGTAGCTAGAATTAGACATAAGACTCCAGATACTTCCTCATTACAGCAATCATTTCCCTTTTTTCATGGATGCTGTAACTTTTTATGCAATTTAAGAGTTCATTAGATTATTTGGCTTCTGTGGCTACAATATATGACCCTAGAGATTACTGAATCAACTTCCTTTATTTTACATAAGAAAAAACTGAGACCTAGAGAAGTTAAAGTGGCTTCCCCTTGATCACTAGTTAGAAATGGCCAAGCCAAAACTCAAACCTACATCTTTTGTTTCTAAATCTAGCAGTCTTTACACAATGCTAATTTTTCCACTGTCCAGTTTTCTGTAGGTCAGGTCCATCTTAGATCCTGAATCGGACATCTAGGAGTTAGCTAACCCTTTAGTTTTGTGTCATCTGATCTATTAAGAATGTCATTTGTGCTTTTGTCCTAATCATTGATACAAATGTCAGAAAGCACAGAAGAAGGGCAGCTAGGTGGTGCTGTGAATAAGCTTTGACTGGTCAGGAGGACCTAAATTAAAATTTGTCCTCACTTACCAGCTGTGTGACCTTGGGCAAGTCATTTAACCCCAATTGTCTTATCCTCCCTCCTCTCCTGCAAAAAGACCCACACGGGAAAAAACCGTGATCTGTAGAGTACTCTACTTAAGGTCTTCCAAGGTTTGACATGGGACCATTAATGACTTCCCTTTGATTTCACCTAGTCATTTGTTTTCAAAACCATCTAATGGTAGTATCATCTAGTCCAGGGCTTCTTAAATTCTTTTCACCTAAGAAATTTTAATGCAGCCTTGAGTATGTAGGTATATAAAATAGGAATACAAACCAAACATTTATTGATAAATCATAATTTCATGATCCTCACATTCAGTTACAAGACTCCATATGGGATTGTCACTCATAGTTTAAGAAGTTTTGATCTAGGATACATCTTTGTATCTTTTGCAAAAGAACATCAAATATATTCTATCAAACACTATCAAAATCTAGGTTAAAACATCTAACTTTTTTCTAACACATCAGTTGAGTTATCTTGTCAAAAAAGGATTTAATTTGGCATAACCTCTTTTTTGCTGAAGCTATTCTGGTTCTTTATAATTGCTGCTTCCTTTTCTAGCATTCTTTAAATAATACATTCTAAGAAATGTTCTTTGTAAACAATGTGGTTTATTGTAAGTATATATTGCTTTCCTTATAATTCTAATTGAGTTAGCTTTCTGTTGGTTATAAAATATTTAAACCATAACCTAGATCTTTTATAGGCATTGATTTTTTTATTTTAGAACTTCCACCACACTAATTTTGATAGCAATGCGCCTAGCTATACGTCAGTACAAAATACTTAATGTTTTAATAAGTAAAACTGTTACTGTATGTCTTAAAAACATTTTAATTTCAATTTTAAACTTAGTAACCCCCACTCTGTATCCTATCAGTTTATAATTTCATTTTTGGTCAGTTTCAGAATTCCAGTCAGATTCATACTCTACCTCCTTACCATTTTTCATAGGCATTTTCTTTTCTGTATCCACATAGCTACTGTCCTAGAGTTTTATATTGGCTTCTAAATGGTCTTCTTGCTTCCAGGCACTTTTCTCTTGTATCCTACATCTGCGAAATTGATATTTGTAACCACACAGGATTGACCTTGTCACTCCCCTACTAAACACACCCAATAGCTTCCTATTTTCTTTAAAATAAAATATATCCCTTAGCTTGGCTTTTGGAATCCTCTGCAATATGGCTTCCACTTGCCAGTTTTATTTCTTAATACTCCCCATTCACATTACTCTTTTCTCATCAAACTTGGCTGTTTTCCACCTTCATACTTTTCCAGTAGTAGTTCCCCATGTCAGAAAAAATTTACTCTCATCTCTTCATCTTAGAATCCTCAGCATACTTTGGTGTCCAACTCAGAAACCACATCCCAAGTTCATTCCTTATTCCTTTTGTATTTTCTCTTTTAATATTATTTGGTTTAACCTTCAACTCACATAACTCTATATGTGTTTTATCTTCTTTGTAAACAATGTAAAGTACTTGGGAGTGGAATATTTCATATTTATCTTTGTATCCCCATCACTTAGTACCTAGAGATGCACACATAGGAGGTTCTTAATAAATGTTGGCTAAATTGATTTGCTTCCATATTGCTTTCTGAAAGTTTAGAAGTAAAATACAAAAATCATTAGCCTGGCATTTAAGCCTGGTTCTCCAGAATCCAACTTTCCTTTCCAACTTTATTTCAATATACCTTCCTCTTAGCCAAACTGAACTTTTTTCTAATATTACAATTCCATGCCTTTGTGTAGGCTTCTTCCATGCTTCAAACACACTGTTTCCTAATCTCCCATCTTTTGAAATCCTAACCAGTTGAAGTGCCACTTCTTTCAGGCATCTTTCATAAATCTCCTTTCTAGCCTCCTTTTTAAATGATCTCTTCCTCCTCAGATTTTTCCAGGGCACTTTGTCTGGATTTCCCCTTGCTCCTATTATATTTTTCCTTATGTTATGTTTAATTCATGTGATTAGAACCCTTTCTATGTAATATAATATTTACCACTAACATTTACAATGTGCTCTTAAATGGATCTTTGTATGAAAATTTTCTTACCTTGTTTAATTCTTTTCACTGGCCCTCTAGAACTTCCTCTCCATAGAGGATTAACCTAGTTAAGGAGAGGCTTTACTTAGGTCTTTATCCTTCTCTGAATAATTTTGTATCACTTAGGCTGGCAGGCTGTTATCCCTTATTTGCACTTAATTTAGCTACCTGAGTAGTCCTTCTGTGCTGTAAGGTTTAGTAGATACTGCTCAATCTTCAATCAGGAAGACCCACGTTTAAAATATACCTGAAACACTAGTTTCTCTTGGACAAGTTACCTAACTCCTTGAGCCTCAGTTCCTTATATGTAGAATGAAAGAATTAGACTAGAAGGCTATTGAGCTTCCTTGCAACTCTGAATCTGTGATCCTCTAATCTTTTTCTAATCTTCCTGGATCATATCTTTTATGCCTCTTCTTGTTAACAAGTAATCATTAGAAATATGCTATAACTTCACTTCATGTTCTCTCCATTTGCCACAAGTCTGATTCTGTATAGATGTTGGAGTTCCTATAGCATCACCAGAAAGCTATTTGTACTGAAATAAATGATGGGCTTCTGTGTCAGAGAATAAATTGAGATTATGGAAAGCCCTTCAATATTTCCCACATAAAATATGTATTGTATTTGGGAACTCACATTTGAATAATGCTTTTAAAAAGTATTTTCTTCATAGGTGAGTAGTGCAGTTATTATCATTTCCCTTTTCCAGATGAAGAAACTTAGACCAAGAGAGGTCCTGACTAGAGATACCCAGTGAGGGTCTGATTTGATTTGATTTCATCTCACTTGACTTTGTGTCCAGCCTTCTTTCTACTGCATCACATTACTTTCAATTATAATCCCTTTGAAAGTAGATAGTAGTGTTGTTTTTCATCTTTGTATCCTAGGAGTCTGGAGACACCAAGTTGGTACATGAAATACCTATGCATAGTTGGCATTTCATGGCTACTTTTTAAAGGAACGAACAGAGATTTTCAGATTATACAACACATATTCTGTTATCTAAATTATGTAGTGAACAATTTAGTACCCTTTGAAGTAGGCTTTTTTTCCTTACCTAAAATATGTAGTATTTCTTTTGATGTTGAGGTCATTGTTGGGAGGGCATTTTATATTAATACCTTTTACATAAGCTTTGTCACATTATTTTTATTATTTTGACATAATTAGTCCAATTCTTTCTTCCTAGTCCCACAAGGAATAACAAGGCATTCTCCAAAACCTCAGTGAATAAATGCCTTTATTCAGCAAAACTTTTGGTCAAAACTCCTAAGTGCTTACAAATGGCCTTTCAAGCAGCTGTTTATGCTACAACAGCTATGCACTCTGGCCTTCAAATTAGGAATGTGTAACCCAGAGTAGCCTACTAAATTAATTCAGTTCTTTTCCCCCTTTTTATACAGAGTTATTTCCTCATTTCATTCTCTTCCATGCTTTTTTATTAAAGCGTTTTATTTGTATAACATATGTATGGGTAGTTCCCCAGCATTGATCTTTACAAAGCTTTCCATTACAAATTTTACCCCCAGTCCCCTCCCCTCCCCTAGATGGCAGGAAGTCCACTACATGTTAATAATGTTAAAATACTTGACAAGTTGTGCAAGAAAAATCCTATCTACAAGAAAAAAAAATCAGAGAAAGGCAACACAATGCAAGCAAACCTCAATAGAGAGCATGAAAATGTTATGTTGTGGTCCATATTTCATATCCCTCTCTCTGGGTGTATATGGTTTTCTTCAGTGAACAATTGTTACTGGTTTGAGACAATTCTTTGTTGCAGAGAGCCATGTCCATCAGAAATGATCATCATGTAATACTGTTGTTGCTGTGTATGATGATCTCCTGGTTCTGCTCGTTTCACTCAGCATCAGTTCATGCAAGTCTCTCCAGGGCTCTCTGAAATCGTCCTGCTGCTCGTTTCTTACAGAACAATAATATTCCATAACATTCACATACCATAATTTATTCAGCCACTCTCCAATTGATGGGCATCCCCTCAGTTTCCAGTTTCTAGCCACTACAAAAAGGGCTGCCACAAACATTCTTGCACATGTGGGTCCCTTTCCCTCCTCTAAGATCTCTTTGGGATATAGGCCCAGTAGAAACACTGCTGGGTCAAAGGTTATGAACAGTTTGATAACTTTTTGAGCATAGCTCCAAATTACTCTCCAGAATGGTTGGATCCGTTCACAGTTCCACCAACAATGTATCAGTGTCCCAGTTTTCCCACATCCCCTCCAACATTCATCGTTATCTTTTCCTGTCATTTTAGCCAATCTGACAGGGGTGTAGTGGTACCTCAGAGTTGTCTTAATTTGCATTTCTCTGATCAATAGTGATTTGGAGCAACTTTTCGTATGACTAGAGATGGTTTTAATTTCATCATCTGAAAATTGTCTGTTCATATCCCTTGACCACTTATCTATTGAAGAGTGGCTTGAATTCTTATATATATGAGATAATTCTCTATATATTTTAGAAATGAGGCCTTTATCAGAACCATTAAATGTAAAGATGATTTCCCAATTTGATGCTTCCCTCCTAATCTTGTCTGCATTAGTTTTATTTGTACAGAAATTTTTTAACTTAATACAATCAAAATTATCTATCTGGTGTTCAATTAGGAGTTCCAGATCTTCTTTGGACATAAATTTATTCCATCTCCATAGGTCTGAGAGGTAAACTATATTACGTTTCTCTAGTTTGCTTACAAAATCACTCTTTATGTCTAAATCATGAACCCATTTAGATCTTATCTTGGTATGTGGTGTTAGGTATGGGTCAAGACCTAATTAATTCCATACTAGTTTCCAATTTTCCCAGCATCTTCCATGCTTTTTTTTTAAAAAAATTCATTGCTACTTTTTTTGTCATTCATTGAATAATGGGAAAATGTTTCTGTAGTAGAATTCTTAAAATATAGCTTTAATATGAAGTTCTGAAAGAGTGTGGAAGGACATTTTGAATATTAAAATCTCTGTCTCTTTAGAGTAAAATAGATTTTTCTTTTAAAAAATGAAAGAACCAAGTTCTTTTATGCTAATAGTATTGTCTGCTACAAAATTTTAAAACCTCATATTCTTTTTTTTATGTATAACTATTACATTCAAGACCTTTTGGGTTCCTTTAGTATATAACTGCTTTTAATAAATTGACAATTTCTATTCTGGCTCTAACAGAAAAACCTTTCAACTTTTCCCATTCTGAATATACCTGCTTTATTTGACATTGCTGGGATTCTAGCAAAAACTTCAATTTTCAGATAATATTTTACCTCATAAAGAAATTTATCATTTTTAACAGTGCATCTGAGAAAGTCTGTTGTGTCATAATTCAGGGATAATAGAAAATTTGAGTATCATATTCTTCACACAAAAGAGTGTATCATTGATTGTGGTACTACAAAAAAAGTTATTCCCCATGATTTCTTATTGGGAGATTGAACCAAAATGTGGGGTTAAAAGAATTGAAATAGCAGTAATCATTGACCTCACAGCGTTTCTTCTGTTCCAGTGTGTTTCTGTGACTTGAGGTAAAGAATACACTTTACCAGATATAACAATAGTGATAATATCCACATTTATATAATGCTTACTATGTAAAAAGCATTTTGTTGAGTACTTTACAATTATTATCTCATTTGATCTTTACAACATTCTTGGAAGGTGCTATTATTATCCCCATTTTATGGATAAGGAAAATGAGGAAACAGATTTAGCGCCTTTAGTGACAGTTATAGACTAAAAATCTAAAAATTCTTTTTTTTTGGTTTGTAGAGTAATTCTTATTCTACCACCACATTAATGAAATTGAGAACGGATCTAAATAACTTAAAAATTGATCATTAGAAATTAATTAATTTTATTTTAGAATAATTTCATATCTAACCTGACTTCATATGTCCTTTCTCTATGAAATACTACTATACACACACAAATCAGTCAACAAATGTTTCTTCCATAGTCATGTGTGACCCTTAATAATAGACTATAAAATTTGAGCTGAAAATCTTATTAAAAGTTTACTATTAAAATGACAGACACTGCAAATGCAACTTAGAAATATAATAAAATTTGAAATGTGTTATATTTAGTATTTAATTATCTATGCCTTTTTTGGTGTGGTCACTGCTTTGATTTCAGGGATAGTGATTCAGAACAGAGAAATTAAGAAGTCGATGTTTGTATGTTTATATGGAGAGAGATGTAATTATTCTTTCCTAAGAATCTTGGTAAAAGCAGATAGTCTTCCAGCCCTGACTCAGAGCAGTCTACTACCACAGGTTTGAGATTAGAATGAAATTATGCTTGTATAATATCTCACAGTTAACAATGTAGTTAATCCATGTGAAGGTGGTTAATATTTTCATGGAAGCCTAAATATCAGAAATGTGTCTGTGACAAGGAGTGTTGTATGCAACAACTGCAAGTGTCCATATATCTTAGTTCATTTAGCTAACTTTGGCAGTTAGCTTTACAATAGCTTGTAGTATATTAAACTGGAAATTCCTGAACCAAATAAAATAAGTGTATTTTTCTCACGATTTTTGCTACTATACTTACATATTTATATGTTGTCTTACTGATGTCTTTTTATGACACTTGCTCAATTTTTAAAGGTAATTATTTGATTTAAAGGCAGGATATTCAAACAGTTTAATCATATAAATCAAGTTAGAGTATTTTTAGCTTTCTGTTATAGATACTTGTTTTCCACTCTGAAGTAGCTAATAGAAATTCTGCTTTCATGCTAATAAGGCATATAGCTCTAACTTAATAAAAATATTTTAAGTAATGCTTGTTACTAATTTTTCTCCTATTGATGAACCCCCTACTATTATTTCCCCTGGAATGAAAGAAAAATAATATTTTTTGAAGCGTGACCTTCTTAACTCACTTGATAACAGCTCACTTTGCATAAAAATTCAACCAAAAAATTTTCACATTATCTCATCTTGTAGTGAAGAATATTATCTTAGAAAGTTACCATCACATGTAAATAAGATTTTAGACAAGACTTTTCACCCTCTTTGACTTGCATCATAATTGTAGAGATTTTATTTTATTTATTATTTTTATTTATTTACTTATTGATTATTGATTAATTTCCTTAATATTTGATTTTCCTTTCGCTCCAATCTCTGTTAAGAGAAATTAGAAGAACCAAAAAAGACCTTAGAAATTAGTAGTTAATGATTTAAATAAAACCTCAAATATGCTATAGGAACTTTGTACTTAAAAAAGAAAACTGTAGAATTCCTTTTTCTAAAATATAGTTTTTATAATATAATCATTTTATTATTTGTCTTTTATAAATTTAAATTATCGCAGGGGCTTTTTAATTTTTTTGCTTTTTCTTAAAGTAGGTCATATCCATAGTGGATTTTTCATTTACCTGTCTGACTACAATATTCCTAGAGATTTTAAGTGGAAAAAATTGATTAATTTTAATATTTTCTTTCGTTTCATTTTATTGTTCTCAGAGCTTCAGACAAATAAATTACAGATTTAATTATAGTAAAACTTATTAATACTTAAATTTAAATTTATGAATATTTGACTTTAGCTCATGTTTTTATTTTCAGGTGGATATAAATTCATACATGAAACAATGAGCAGCATCCAAAATTGAGGAGTTAATTTTTTTTAAATTTAAGAGTAATAATAACAGCTAATATTTACATACCATTTTGTAGTTTATATTCTCATTTGACTCTTACACTAACCCTATAATGTAGTACTTTTGTTATTATTTTACTGAAGATTGTGACTTGGCCACAACAACATAGTCATAGGCTTTTAGTATTTATAGCTGGAAAAGAACTTAGAAATCTTTTAGTTTGCCCTGCCTGCAGATAAAGAAATTCAGAGTGGTAATGTGATTTATTCAGTCACATAGGAATTTGAGTCTAGGTAATCTGCTTCTAAATCTAGTGTTGTTTCTAAGTGGCAGAACAGGTACTTATATTCAGACCACTTTTGTCCAAATCCAATGCTCTTATAGTTCTACACCATAGCTGTCTCACCATATGTTTATTTGCTAATTTATCTCTGAAATTTTAGTAAAAAATCTTATGTATATTAACAGTTCAAGCATTTCAATTTAATTCATTTATCTTTCTTAAGCAAAACTATTTAATCAGATGAGGACCAGTATTTATGCTAACAAGAACTTCTTCATACCCACCGATTATAAATACTTATCCATCATGTTTAAAAACATGTGATTGTGATCCTTTTCCTAAGACTTTCAAGTTTTGATCATTCTAATAAATTGGAGCAGTAGGACAATTAATCCCAAGCAGTAAATTATGCCAAAAATTTTAGCCTTGTAATAGGTGATTTTCATAAATACTTATATAGTCCCCAAAGCCTTAGTCTAGCTTAACTTTAATGGCTTATCTTAGTCTAGTATATGCTTTGATAACTGTTTAAAAATCATATTTGATAACTGCTATTAAACTTATTATTTTAAAAGCTTTTTATTAACTATTAAAGCTATTAAAGCTTAAAACTGGACTAAGACCCTGGGGACATGCTCTATAGCTCCCTGATTTTTCTCAACTATGTGTGGCTTATGAAATAATATATAGAGAGTACTTTATAAACCTTGTTATGTATTTTTATGATTGTATTAAATAAATTTATATTTCCTAAGTATATAGGAACTATGGGAGATGAGGAATACAGTCAGGATCATTAAAATTCTGCAGTGGATAATCTATCTAGTAAACAATCCTCATATAAATAATTGCAGAATAACATTAGTTACTAACATTTCCAAAGAAATGTAGATTTTGAAGGAATTGTTTTATTCAGAATTCTTAGGATAATCTTCAAAATAACTCATTGAAATCTCAGAAGATAACAAACAGCCCTGCTAAGTTACTTAGCTGCCATGTAGTTTATGTATATAGTGTGGTTATAGTTATATAAATTCTATAAAAATAAAAGATTGATACCAAGAAAAATCAGATCCATTTTAGAGTTTTGCACAATACAAAATATAAAGATGAATTAGATAATTACTTCTTGGGAATATTGTAGAAAGCATTCATTTTATGATGATTTCTGAGGTCTCATCTACTTCTAGAATTCTTTGATTCTGTAAGTAGCCTTAAGACCATTTAGCATAAAGTGCTAGAGAAAAACATATCCCTAGCACTTTATGGATTATAAAATGCATCATCTTTCATCATCTCATAAAATACATCAATACTTTTAAGTATATCATCTTATTTGACCTATACAGTACTTTTCTGTAAGGTAGATAGTTCAAGTATTATTTCTGAAATTTATACTATCATAGGGTTTAGAGCTGGGAAGAAGTATAAAGGTCATCTAGAACCTTAGAGGTCATTTAGTCTGATGTTCTGTGTAAGAACACCCAATGAATAAATAATAAAAATTAAACACTGATCTTGTAGGTCATCTTAAAATAATTGCTAACATTTATGCAATGGTCACTTAAGTGCCAGACACTGTGTAACCATGTCACAAATATAATCTCATTTAACCCTTTTAACAGCCCTGGGAGATAGATACTATTATTATCCACATTCTATAGTTGAGGAAACTTGCCTCAAACTACTTGTCCATAGCTAGGAAGTATCTAATTGCTTGATTTGAATTCATATCTCCCTGATTCCAAGTCTAGCACTTTATGCACTGTACCACTTGGCAACATTTAAAAGTTCAATACTTGTGAAAAAAAAAGTTTTTTTTAATTCTCATATACAAAATCAGGGATGCATGGCTAGGCAACAGTTCTTTTGGGAAAAAAGACCTAGAGGTTTTAAAGGGCTAAAAATTCAGTAATAAATCAACATTTTAAGTACTGTAGCAAAAAAAAAAAAAAGAATATGATTTTAAGCTGTATTAAGAGAGATGTAATTACCAGTCTGTCCTGGTTAACTCACATCTACATTACTGTGCATTGTTCTGGACAAGGCAACCAGACAATGACTAGAGGATGGTAAAGAACCTTGAAATCATCTCGTGAGGTTCAGTTGAAGAAGCTGGTGATGTTTGACCTTGAGAAGGGAAGACTTATGATTGGAAAGGGGAATGGGGCAAGAGGAATGATAAATTCTTAAAGATGGTCATATGTAAGTAATTAGATATCTAAAAATGGAATGAATTGCCTTGGAAAGTAAAAATCTCCAAAACTCAACTTGGGGAGATAATGAAGGGGAAGACTCATCTAGTTATAGTTAGCTGACTTCTGAATTCCCTTCTGCCTCAGTGTTTTTTTTGATGTCATTGTCATTTAACAAAATTATGATTATTAGAATAGTACCAAGGGCTCATAATTTAGTTTAGTTAATTTATTAAGTAATGTTAAACCTTAAAGTTTTATTTTCCCGCTGGGAAAAAAAGACTATCTTTTTTAATGCATATTTTTATAGTCCTCGGCTACAAAAATGAAAAGCAAATCTTTTGAGTATGTTTAATAATATTGGAGGCAGAATTAACAAGATTTGTCCACTGGCCATAGAAGATGAGAGAGAGGGAAAGTATGAATTGGGGGTTCAACAGAAAAGAGAAAATTTGGAAGAGGATTGAATTTGGAGGGGAAAATTTAGTTCTGTTTTAGACATGTTGAATTTGAGATGCATCTTTTCCACTTCATACACGCTATGTGGCTAGGTAGTACAGTGCATAGAATGCTGGACTTGGAATTAGGAAAATTTGAGTTCAAATCTTGTGTCAGATGCTTAGAGAAGTCACCCTCTCCCAACTTCATTTTCTTATCTGGAAAATGGGCGTAATAATAATAATAGGACCTCCCTCCTAGAGTTGCTGAGTTAAGTGATTTAGATAACATATATAAAGCACTTTGCAAATCTTAAAGCATTGTAGAAATGCTAAATCATTAGTACACAGTTTATGGTAGTGCTTAGGTGAAGATCCAGAATAACTTGATTGTCAGATGTATCTAAAAGATGATTTTGAGCATATTTCAGTTTTGGGGCAAATGCTGTGATCATTCCTCCCCCAAACATCACTTGTTCATGATTGTTTTGAGCTGTGAACAGTAAATCAGTGACTCTTGGCACATTGAGTTTTTATGAGTATTATGAGTATTCAATATTCAGAGACCAGAAGTTTAAAAAAATTGTGATTAAAAAGCAAAACAATTAAAATATATTTTAAATAAAGGCATGCTTCATTTCTTTCTTCCTCTTGAAAACTCTGATATCACCTTTTCCATGCCTCATTGGGTATTGGCATGTTAACTCTATGATTTAGTAAACTTCTTAAGGACAGGAACTATGTCTTCTTTAACCATGTTAAATTGCCTGGCAAATAAATGTTTGTTGAATGAAATGTGATTATGAATTATACTTAAATATTAAAAGTTAAGGGTACACAGTAGTTTTTTTTTTTAAATTTATTTTACAAACACTTGACTGGGAGTCAAAAGTGTTAATCTAGTACCTGCAATTACTTGTTCTCTATGCTCTTGGGTCACACTTCACCCCTGGACCTTAGTTTCCTCCTATAGAGAATGAATGAATCAGAATAGATTATCTCTAAAGCCATTTCCAATTCTAAAATAGTTTCTAAAATTTCTCATAGTCCAGAATTTCAAAATTGAAATATAAAAAATTTCTGTCTGCACATCATATCACTTATTTTATTGTAAAACATTTAGTAAAATGATTGGCAGGGATTATGAGCAAAGGAAATTATATTCAAATATGAAACTTATAAAATTCTGTCTTATCTAATATGGCTTTAGTTCCATTCCAGTTCAGTGAGTTAGTCACTGACTTAAGGAAAGTGCTGTTGGGGTAACTAGAGTTTTTCCACATCTGCTTGAGAAAGGCTATGGAAGAAAGAAAGGAATGAAGGAAGGAAGGAAAAAAGTAAGAGGAATGGGGAAAGGAGAGAGAATACAACTGAGGAAAGGATAAATTTGTACTTTAGATTCTAATGGAAATTAATGAAATTTTCTTCCTATCTTTTTATTTTTTTTAAAAGATGCAGTGAAATCACAATGGCATAAAAGAACATTTTTCCTGTTGTAAACGACTATCCATTACTGTTATCAATTGTTTTTATTAAGCCGGTTAATTAGCTCTGTTCTCCTGAGTCTGTGAATCTTTTAGACAAGATAACAGTTGACCAAATAGACCTGCTTCATTCTTTCAGGGAAATGTAGAATTCTACCACTGGCAGTGTCTATAGGATTGGTAATCACAGAGTTTTAGGTGCTCTCAGTAACAAACGCCCTTAGCTAATTCTGCAGTGCTGTATGTATAGAAAATAATATTCCTTCCTGATGACTGAAATAATTAACCTTATCTCCTGAAGTACCAAATAGAAATTTTTTTCCCTACATATTTATATGCAAAGCTACAAATGTTGCCTTTTTCATAAAATTAAATAGCTCCTTTTCAAATTTAGATATAATATTTGACTGTGACCATTTAGAGCATCAGCTAGAATGAGAAAAAAATTCTCTTCTCTGCCTTGAATACCCTTTCTCTTTCATCTTCCAGCACTAATATTGCCTTGCTAAAGTACAGAATTGATACCTGATGTATCTAAACATTTTGAGATTAGTCATTAAAGAAAAATTCCATAGAAAAGAGTTGATTTAGAGCTTCATTTCTAAAATGTACTTACTGGATTGCACCAAATATGTCATGTGAGATTGCTCTGTTCTATTATTATATTATTATGTTCTGTTATTTGGCTACTATTATTAGTAGCCAAAAAAAAAAAAATGATCCTTCTTTAGGGCTGTCTTCCTTTTCTATATATAAAGTGGCTGGAAGAATTAAACTGTTGAGTCTGACAACACAGGCATTCTAATTCCAGTTTTCTTAAAGTACTCAGTTTCCTAGGGCAAAATCATAACTTCTCAAGCCATTGTGTTGTGTAAAATTGGAATAATATCCTCAGGTTTAATGATTTTATATGAAATGGTTAAAAATGAAGATTAGTAAGCATATACTAATATTTAATATAACAAATAATAGATTCTATGATATAATCAAATCTTTTTTATATTCAGTAAAATTACTATAGTCATATTTGTAAAAATTTAATAAGAACTCATCCTTAAGTCTATAGTTTCCTGTATTGTTATTTGGAATATGGTGGGAAAAGATATAGCAGAAATTCCTTTAAAAGAGTGTGTCAGACTGCTGTGACTGGACCTTTTGTTGCTTCTAAATTCTTTTTAAATATCATAATTTAATATTTCCCTTATATTATTTAATCTGCTTATCTTAATTTTCCAGCTCTGTTCCTTAAACTTATAAATCTGTATTCTCATTAGGAAAGAGAATGAAGAAAAAGAAATTAAGAAAGGTTTTCTTACTTTAATCTTTTAATCTCTTTCAAATATGACTTCCTTAACACAGAGAACACATTCTTAACACTTCATTTAAAGCTGTTTAACTTTTTCCTATCTCTAGATACAATATTTTTAATTACATGGAAGAGTATATAAATGATTGCAGATAGTTGGTAAAATGTTCTTTACCTTCTATGAAATCCACCTATAGTAAACAACTAGAAATTTTTATGAGCCACAATATGCCAGAAAAAATGACTAAAAGTCTCAGTTTCATGCATGTTATGTACTCTCAATTTAAACTGAAGTATTAATGCCAATATTTTAGACTGCACATATTATTTTTTAGTATTGGCATAAATTTTGCTCATATTCCCAAGTACTTAAATTTTAATTGTCCTTCTTTTTTGTTCTTGCTCCTTGGCAAAAATTGGCAAATATCATCCCAGGGGCAGTTTGATAAATAAGGTATAACTATGTATCTGGTTTATGCATCTCCAAATTCTTTTTTAAATCCATGCTGTTTGTGTACAGGAAGAAGAAGAAGGTACCTATGACCAAACACTTGAGTTCCGAAGAGGAGGTGATGGCCAGCCCAGGAGATCAACAAGGCCAACCCAGCAATTTTACCAGCCTCCCCGGGCTAGAAACTGAGCAGACAGGTAAATAGGGCATCATATAATGGCTTTCTTATAAGGAAAATAATTTTCCTATTTAACCTCAGTTCTTGACAGCATGTTGAATAATAAAGCACATGAAAAACACAAATGTCTTAAAATCACAAGCAGGACAGAAACATTATATTTAATAATGTGATCCTTAACCATTTTTTTCTGCCAGACCTCCCATAGCTATTAAGAAGGACAAAAATATATTAAATTAAGGTGAATTTTTTTTTCCTCTGGTCTTGCCCCTACTTCCTGACTACACTTGCCAATAGGAGAATAGACAAAAGTTGAAAAAGCAGGAAAAAGAAAAAGTAGGGAAAATTCACTGATCTGGATAATTGAGAATTGGCTTTATTTTTCACATAATTTCACAGCAGTTAAAGGAAGCAAAAGAGCTTCTCAGTATGACTTAAGGAATGAAATGAAGGTAACAGATTGTTTATTGGACTATCATCATGTGGCCTTTGTTTTAAAGAGTTTTGGAAAGAGAACTGCCTAAAAATTAGCATCATTAAAACAGATGGAAAATATATAGGGGGAGGGACCTGATAAATCTTGATGCTATACCAGTCATTGGGACAGTTCTTTTATTTTTAAATGTTTACTATTTCAAATTTAGTCCCTAACCATTACTAGATCTTATTAAGAGGGAGAAGTTGCCTGTCACATTAAATCTTCAGAAATTCTAAATACAGCCTTCTTGTGTACTCTTTCTTTCTTTTTGCTCCATTTGTCATTCAGGGTGTATTTTCCTGAACAAAACATCTTGTTTTGTCTTGTCATTCAAATTTTCTATAGTTAAGATCTTATATACATTAGTTTTATCTTCTGAGGTTCTTCATAGTGTTCAAAATTATATCAGTGAATTTTTAAAAGTAGAGACTACCCCTTTTTTTCTTCTATTTATTTTGTATTCTCCTTAGAACCTTGAAGAGTTTGCACAGAGTGGCTATTTGATGTGTTGACTAATGGTTTTTGAATGATTTCAGAAAGTACAGTATCGTGCATTTAACTCTTTTCACTTTTACTCTTGGTTTTTTTGAATCTAACACATACTTCTTTGATATATGTAGGTTATTTTCCTTTCCTACTTTTGAAACAGATTGATAAAAATTTAAAGATAAGCATGATATGAATTAGGACAATTAAGAAATAAAAACAAACTCTAGTTAACAGAAGAGAAGTAGACTAATTAGCTGAGATCACCCAATTCATGCTTCCTGAGTAGATAAATAACTGATTGCCCAAAATACCACACAAGAGAGCTTTCTTGACTATGATGGCATTTTCTATTGTATGCCAAAAATTTACCAAGTAATCTTTAGGAAGCTCCACTAACTTGTATACAGATTCCTTTTCATGATATGAATGTAACTGGCACATTGTATTAGGTGCTTGCTAAGCACTTACTAATTTTTGTGGAAGCTGAAGAAACATCTGACTATATTAGGTCTTACAGATTTGTTGAAACATATGTTAAGATAATGTAGGAAACCTTCAGATCTCTGATTTTCCAGGGCAAATTATATCCATTTCTGATTATGATAGCCTGTAAACTTTCTTATGGAATTGCATTTCCTTGAGGATTGCCTTTGTTGCCAGTGTTCAAGTTGGCACTGTGCTGAGGATGCTTACTGTCTTTTAGTTTAGTGGTTGGTAGGTAGTTTAGTTTAATGAAATACCTAGAGAATTTTTGATACCTGATATCAGAAGAATTTTTTTTCCTGGCAACTAATGCTATCATTATAAAGATCTTATTGCCAAAAACCATCTGAATAAGAGAATAATCCAAACATATGTGCTTTGAGGTTGGTAATTAAAACTCAGCTGGGGAAAATGTATTTATCACTTAATGGTATTTTCATTTTAATTGAAGAAAAAGATTATAAAGACTCATGAAACAGGAAAAAAAATCCCCTTCAATGTGCTGTCTTAGAATATGACATGATAATATTTCAAAATTCGGTTTGTCAGTATGCCTAAAAATATTATTTTAATTTTCTAAAAAAAGATTTTCCTGTCCCTCTTTTTTTTTTTTTTTTTTTTGTCTAGAAGCTATTAGCATTAAAATCGATTAAAATATGTTGTACTTCAGATATTTTTCAACTAATAGTTTTAATCTCACTTTGCTTTCAGTATCTTCTTTGGCTGCCTGTTATTCTAATGAAATTTTTATTAGAGATGATAATGATACTACAAGCAAAGTACTTTGTAGTAATCTCTTCCCAAAAAAAAGTAAGATCATAGGATTTTACACTTGGAAGATCAACTGTATAAATGTCTTCCTTTTACAAGCAAGAAAGCTAAGACCCAAAGGACATGGTACAACTCCCAGGTTCTTAAACTGTGATTCATGGACCTGTATGGAGTCTTGTAATTGAATGTGGGGGTTGTGAAATTATGATTTATTATCAGTGAATCTCTGATATGTATACCTATTTTACACACACACACACACACAAAGATTTCTCAGGTGAAAAGGAAAAGGGGTTGCAAGTGGAAAATGTTCAAAAAGCAATGATATAACTTACCCAGAGTCACATCAGTAGCAAATGAAAACGAACAAGCATTTATTAAGCATTTACCTTGTGCTAGGCACTGTGTGCTAAGCATCTTACGGATATTCATATGATCCTCATAGGAGGTAGATGCTATTATTATCCCCATTTAACAGCTGAAAAAACTGAATCAAATAGAAGTTAAATGACTTGCCCAGGCTTAGTCAACTAGTGTCTAAAGCAGGGATGGAATAACCTTTTTTGTGCCAAGGGTCATTTGGATATTTATATTTTTAGGTCATAGAAAATTATCAACTTAAAGAACTCAAGCAGTGGGAGGTCGTTGTAACCATAGTTGCCTTGGCAGAGCCAGATCAAATCATTTTGTGAGCCTTATACAAATACACTGGCCAGATATTTCTCATTTTGGGGCTCCAAAGGCTGATTTGAATTTAGGTTGTCTTAATATTAAGCCAAGAGCTATATTTATTGCTGCTTCTAAATGGTAGGAACAGAATTTGAACTCTGTTCTCCTGACTTCAAATCCAGAGCTTTTTTCCCTACATAATCTTACCTGTCCTATACCATAATACAACTAAGTCCATCCTGTAGAATCTTCATCATTTTGTAGTTATTTGGTTCCATTTTTCCTCTTCAAGGATAGATTGTTTCCAAGTCTTATAAGGCATTCATTCTTCCTTTTGGTGTGTTCTTTTAGCAGTTGGAGAGAATAAACACCATCATGATCTAAGCATTCCAAAGCCATATAATTGTATTAAATAACATTGCTAGAATTTGTGTGCAAATTAGACCAGCTTCCATGTACACACTGTAATTGGTCTGTTGTTCTCTTAAGTTCCTATGTAAATTAACCTAAGGCAAATCTCTTGGGCCTCAGATCCCTCATCTGCAAAATTAAGGACTAAAAACCCTCTTTTTTTGTGATTGTCCAGTAATGCCTGACTCTATGACCCCTTTTGGGATTGTCTTGGCAAAGATACTAGAAGGTTTGCCATTTTCTTCTTCAGCTCATTTTACAGATGAAGAAATTGAAGCAGAGTGATTTGCCCAGGGTCACAGTAAATATCTGAGACCATTTTGAACTTAGGTCTTCCTCACACCAAGTTCTGCGCTCTTGTCTGCTGCACCACCTAGCTTCCAGAGACATTCTTCTCTAAGGTCCTTTCAGTATAATCTGTGAAATGTCATCAGGTTATCATTTCCAAACTAATAAGTATTAGAATCAAGACCTTGAGGAGCCACTGCACTTGTAGCCTGGGTGAAATAGGTAAATCCAGGGGAGGAAGGGAAGGATGGAAAGAAAGGAAAGGGGGGGGGAGGAGGGAGGAAAGAAGAAGAAATACTTATAATGTGCAGAAATCTTGAAATAAAAAGAAAGGAAAGGACATGGTTACTGTCCCCAGTGACCTTGCTTTTGGATGTGGATTAGGGGGAAGATTCAAAGGAAATACATAAAGCATATGCAGTAGAACTTTAACCTTACTGGATTTTTGGAGAAGCTATTCATCAATATAGGTTAAAACATTGGAGCCTGGTCAATTATAGTATTTCTTGTCCCAGTTGCCTTTTTGTCCAACCCTGTTAACCACTGTTGCTTGCAAGTCCTTGATCTTGCTTACTTGCTCCTGCTTACTTGCCCTAAGCTTTCACCTTTGCTATCATGATAAACCTGTGTAGGAGCATTTGCCACAAAAGTGAAAATCATGTTTCTGAAAGGTGAATTGATAGTTTTGGAAGCAACATGATGACAGCTGGGAATGAGGCAGATCACAATAGGAAGCAGGACCAGGACCAATCTCTTTATTGAATAAGCAAGAATTTATATATCTAGATCTTAGGGAGCAGGGTTAGGAAATAGGTTGAAGGATGGAAGCAGTATTAGGCAGTGGGAGCAAGCCAGAACTGAATCAGGTCAAGTGACCAACTTGGACTAGACAAGAAGAAATAGCATTCAGGACCTTTAATTTTTGCCCAAAATTTCCCAGGTAACATGGAGCTCTGCCTGAGGATATGTCAGATAGCTATGGTTCTGTTGTTTTAAGGAAGGAGACAAGTATGATAGACTTCTAAAAGTGAAAGAAATCTATTCTAGCTTCTTCCTTTTATATATTGTGGGAACTGAGGCCTATAGAGTTTATTACTTGATCTGAATCACACAGATAGAAAAGTGACAACCAGCATACAAGGAGACCAGTGATACGTTAACAAATTAGTGCAGTACATTATCCATACGTCTTTTAAGAAATTTCTGGAATAACTAGAACTGTTAACAGGAGTAAGATATCTTTCTTTGGAAAGATTTTATGTAGTTAAATTCTGAGTCCTAATTTTAACATAGGGTAGAATCGATTGAGTAGAGAAGAATGTTAAAGCCTTTTTTTTTTTTTTTGGAGGGGTAGAAGGTATGCTTGAAAACAGAAATGAGAATAGAGTGTGTGGGAAGCACTGAGTGGTTTTACTTGTTTGTAATAGAGACTGAACTAAGGTATAATGGGAAATGAAAGAATTAGAAATGAACAAACAGTAATCAGTAGTAGCCTCAGGCATATGAATGGGGGTTTGAATTTAATGTACTAGTAAATCTGCAGTTGTAAGTAGGAAATTAATATGATCAAAATGAGGGGAAGAAAGATGACTGACTACTCTGATTTTGTGAGATACTGTAAAAGAGAATGAGGGGAAAGCTTGGAGGCATAGTATCTGACCAAGAGGCCAAAGCAGAATTCCATCTGAAAAAAACCCGGGATCTATTTTATAAAGAACCAAAAGGAAAGGCAGATTTGTGTAAAAAGAGTCAGCTCAACATGTTTATTATTAAACACCTTCATCTCCAAGTCTTCAGTGTTACATCCATTTCTGAAGCAGACTATTACTTACAGTATGAATATCATTCTTAGCACAGATACAAAATTTATGTAACACATGGTGGCTGCCACCATGAATGATAGTCTAGAAGGGGGACATGGCATATATAAATAGTTACACTACATAGTAAATGCGTATGAGAGATTGTTGTTCAGTCATTTTTCAGTTGTGTCTGACTCTTTGTGATGCCATTTAGGGTTTTGCTGACACTGGAGTGGTTTGCTATTTCCTTTGCCAGCTCATTTTACAGATGAAAAAATGGAAGCAAACAGGGTTAAGAGACTTGCCTGGGATTCCACAGCTATTAAGTGTCTAAGGCCAGATTTGAATTCAGAAAGATGAGTCTTCCTGACATCAGGCCCAGCACTCTATCCTCTGCATCACCTAGCTTTTCTATATGAGAGGTAACAGTACTGTGTGAAAACTGAGTCTAAGGAAAAAAATAGTAAAAAGCTTCAAGATACTTTGCTTACAGCAAGTGCTGATGAGACTCTTGTCTTCTTGTCCTGTATTTTCATTTGTTTCTGATGAAGAAAGACCCAACTGCACAACTTTTTATGTATTGACAGGAAACCCTATAAGATGATGGCTGAACACTGAGTACTAACTAAAGAAATACCTTCTGTTTTCTTGTTTTTAAAGACATCATTTTTATCCAGTGAGAATTACATTTCAAAATGTCAGCTTTGCTGACAGACTGCACCATATACCCTATCACTTTGGAAAGTTGTTTCACAGAACTGATCAATGAAACCAGCAGAATAGCTTTGTGAGGAGGAAACAATGCCTGCAGGGCTGGTGGGTACTTCTGTGTGTGAAGAACCTTGTGGCCCAATCTCTTTATTGAATAAGCAAGAATTTATATATCTAGAAAAGACTGTGAACTATTTTGATAAATACACTAGAATGCTACCAGTTTCCCCCCCCCCCCCCCCCGCGCATCACAGTATTTAGAAGCAAAGCATTTTCATATATAATAGGACATAGATTTAAGATCCTAGAATTGGACCATGTGGAAATTTAGTTTTAATGAGCAATCAGCTTTGTAAAATGTTTAAATGATTCCGAGCAGTACTTTGGTAATACTAACTTAAACATGTCCCTTATGTAGTAGAGGTTACCTGAGAGTAGTCAGCCCAGCAGAGTAACCATCAGAAGCCTTCTTCAAATATTATAATTTTCCCTTCCCCTTACTCCTCCCCTCAACCCTTCTCTAGTGCTATTTCTTCCCAAAAGAAAAACTGGGAGAAACTCAGCATTTGAAGAGAGAGTATGATCTTATAGGTTCGTGATCCATAGTATCACCCTACTCTCACATAAAGCTTTTCTCAAGTCACTATTTAGTGCAGGAGTCTGTTGTTTTCTAGCTTCACACTAGCCCTTGCAGATACTGATTTTCTTATGCTTTTATGCACAGCCCCTGAAACACTGTCTAATCCTTCCTAATTGCACTACTTCTCAAATATTTTTTCAAGTTTATTCATTACAAGACATTGACCAAAAATGGTTGATTTTCTTCTATTCTCATCATTGCTTCCAGGCTAATCACTCAACTTTCCAAGTGATTAACATAAGCCTCTTGCTACTCATTGATGTTCTTAAAGAGGTTAGGCTCTCTGGAATTGTAGGCACCAGATCATGGCTATAGGCACCATTCCACAAGTTCCCGTTTCTCCCAACTACAGTGATTTATGATATCCCCTTTCTCCTTCCATTCCTGCCTCTGCACTATCAGCTGCCTACTGTTCCATCCCTACACCTCATATCCCCTCTCCCCCTTAAAGCCTAGCTTCTGCTTTTGGCTCTAATTGTAAGTATATTCTAGAGAAGAATTTCAATACTCAAAACATTTATTATGCACCTGCTGTATTCAGTCAGAATATACAAAAACAAAACTGAAAATTTCTTTCCCCTAAATAACTTTCATTCTTGTATATGATGGGGAATGGAGCAGGACACAGGAAAAATGAAGATAAAATATTCTAGGAAAATTGAGGAGGGAGAAAAGAGAAAACTCTTTTCAATTAAATTGAATAGGACAAACCTTCACAGGCAGGTGGCACTTGAATGGAGCCTTAAAGAAAAACGATTCTGAAAGGTGGAGAGATACAGGGATCTTTTTCTTTGTGTAGAGTTGTTCTCTCTGAATGTAGGGAGACTGAAGACATATTGAATCTGGGATAGCTAGTTGTTATTCTGCTATAAGAATTGATGAGGAGCGTACTTCCAAAAAAAAACCAAACCACTTTGCTTTCAAGTTGAAGTGAGCAGAACTAGAACAAGTTACACAGATAATCATCTGTTAAAGAACTAACACCATGATCATCAATACAGTGATCTACCACAATTCTAAAGTACTCATGATGAAAAAATGCTATCTTCAGATAGAAAACTGATAGACTTGAAGATCATGTTGAGGTGTCTTTCTTTCCGTTTCCTTATTCTGGAACGTGGTTAATACAGAAATTTGTTTTCCATGATTTCATACATAACAATGGGTATTATATTTCTTACCTTCTTAATGGATGGAAGGAATGAGAAAATTTGGAGCTGAAAAGAGAAATAAATGAAGAAAGAATAGAGAATCAACAAAAAAAATTTTTTTTCCTGCTGAAATGATTATGGAAAAACAGATATAGGTTTAAAAAAAAAAAACCTCATACTTTAACCTCACCTTTATTAACGAGCTATTCAGTTTTAATTAGTAACATTGTCCGGTCAGTCTTTGGCCACTCAGCCCCTTATTTAGCCTTTGGTTCTGCGTCATTAAATAGGATGAAGACTATGCCCTTTTTGCCATTTTTCTTGCTCCTTAATGTATGTCATTCCCTCCAAGAATAGTGTGCTTCTAGAGTCATTTTAGCTTGTTAAGAAGGAAGAAACAAAGAATAGTATTTGGAATAAATCCTTTCCAGTAGAACAGTTCAAAGAGAAAGTAAAGAGGGTTCTTGTCATTCTTTTAAAACTATCACTGCTAAAAGCTATTCAGTTCATCTAAATCCCCAAAGTCATTAACACCAAAAATGAAGGTGTTAGTAGTAGGGAATATACTTTAAAAGTCCTCAGGGGGAAAGAAGGTAATCTTTGTAAAATATCTTTTGCTTTTGCTCACTTACTTCTTGATAAAAATTATGCTAACAGATTGGATTTAAAATTTGTTCTCTTTGAGGTCTATTGATATTTATAAATGTATTTTAGATTCACAGATATGTTTCAGTAGGAATGTATTTTGAATAAAATCTCTTTGAAATCAATTTGGGAATCTAATGTCTCATTTCTTTCTCTCCTTTTAAAGAAATAACAGTTTCTAACAAAAGAAGTCATTGACTAAACCATCCTGGTCAAGACCTGTTGATGGACCTCTAGCTTTCCCTTCGGAATAACATGCAGAAGTGGTGGATATTGTGATCTGAAGAAAGATGAGGTGGATTGAAGAAAAAAATAATATCCAGTTGATCCACAAAGAAGCTTGGGAAAATATTCTGAATTACAATAAAGCAAATGCTTTTTACATATAAAACAAAGCACTGTGTTATTTCTGCCATCAATAAAACCAATGCACTAACATGTTCTTGCTTTATTACATCGTTTATTTACCTAATGTTATTCTTGTTTATATGGAATTGAAACCATGGCAATTGCATTCCACAGTGTTGCAATTATAGTATTTTAGAAGCTTTTATGTAATTACTGTAGAGGTGGCCAGCTGTAATGTGAGCACCTAATTTAGAAGGAAAAGACCTGGATTGAAGTCTTTACCTTGCCACTGGTAACCTTGGGTAAATCCTTTTAACTTTTGCCTCAGTTTCTTCTTCTGTGTAATGAATAATACTTGAACAATATTTCACAGAGTTGTGAATATCAGATAAGATAATGAATGTATGTAGAGTACTTAGCACTCTATAGATGTATGCTATTATTGCTATAGTTAAAAGGAAATGCAGTGGGTCTGCTTATATTTTCTGCTGTTTTTCCTTGCAGAAACAACCTAGATAATTTAAAAATCTGAAGTCCAATAGATATATCTTACTTAATACTGTAATGTCTGCTAAATCTGACTAAAGAAAGTATTGAAAGTTTGGGGATTTCCTGTTCACCATTCCAATTGAATTTCCCAAATAAATTTAGCTAATGAAGTTCAAAAATAGGCATTATTTTCTTGCTTATAGATGTGTATGCTAAATCAACTTGGCCTTACAGCTATGAAAAATCTTTGTGTTAATAGGATTGAATCATTGTAGCTAAATGTTTGACACTGTGGTATCCTCATTTATTTGTGTTAGACTTTCAATGGACTATCAGAAAAAAACTCTAAATTGTCACAATAGTTGTTACAAAGTCCATTTACTTCATTCCAAAAAATGAAGGCCCACCCTCAGGGATTAGGTGATAATAAATTGACACATAGAAATCAGAAAACCAATCTTTGCATAAACGCACAAGGAATGAGGCTGGTAGATCACTGGGACAGACACTCTTTTTGTCAAGGTCTTATCTGGCCTAATACCATTCAGAATAGGAAGCTCTAGGATTGTAAATACAGTCTGAAGCTTGTGTGGTGTGGCTGTATCCTATGGAAACATTGTCATTGTCGTTTGCTTCTGACCACTCCTGATCTAGTTATCCTTTGGAACCTGGTTTATCCTTGCTAATGTGACCATTCCTCCTTGGACTTGATTTAAATCCCTTCTGTAACATCCTAAACAAATGGTCATCCAGTCTCTGAGGACCTCCAAGATATGACCTCAAACAACAGTAGGAAAGGGACAGCTGGCAACCTGACAGTAAGGAAGCAGATAAAGGAAGCAGAAAAGGAAGCTTTTAAGCAGTTAAGTATCCTAAAAATGCAGATGCACAGTGTTGCACACCTCAGTGATCTCTATTATTATAATACAATAACAATTTATAATTAATGACCCTGAGTCATAATTACATTTGTGAAATACAGAGTAATTTAAGAAGATTGGGAGTTCTTTGATATCTTGGGAAGACTTCCATCAAAAAAGGTTTCTGTTTTTGTTTTTATTTCAACTTTCAAAAGAGAATAAGTTGCCTGAAAAATCCACACAGAGAATATTTCATTTTCCCAACAATGACGGATAGATTATACATTATTGAACATGGAGTAATTGATTGATTTTACTTAGCAAACTCAGATGTTTTTGTTGTCCTCTCTACTACTTTGCATTTTCATGGATAGTTTAGTCCATATACAGGTCTCCCAAAAGTTAAAATTTGGAAACTATATTAAGGATTTGTGTTCACTCTTTATTACAAAGTCATTAAAGAAAGGATTCTTAACCTTTTTTTTTTTTTAAATGTCATATAAACCTGGTAAAGACAGGAACCCTTTCTCAGGATAATTTTTTCAAAGTATAAAATAGAATTATAAGAAACTAATTATATTGGAATATGGTTATCAAAATATTCAAACAAAAAGTTCAAAGAACCCTCTAATCTAAATCTAAATTGACCAATTTACCAATTACCAATAAATATGATTCTATCTGGTATTCTTGATTTCATCAAATGTAAATATTCCTTCTGCCAATATAAATTAAAATCCTTCCAGTCAGTCAGTATGAATTTATTTATTGCACACTATAGGCCAAGCATTATGCTAAGCACTGATAGAAAGCAAAAAATAGTTCCTGCTCTCAAGGAGAGACAGGAGGGTTGCGTGCAAACAACTATGTGCAAATAAGAGAAACACTAGATAGTTTGAGATTATTTTTGGAGAGAAGGCCTGAATTTTAAGGAGATTGGGGCAATCTTCTTTTGTTTGTTTTTGGTTTTGTTTGTTGAGGCAATTGGGATTAAGTGACTTGCCCCGAAGTCACACTGCTAAAAAGTGTTAAGTGACTGAGCCCAGCTTTGAACTCTATCCACTACACCATCTAGCTGCCCCAGGACAGACTGCTTTAACTAGGACTCTTTCTTCCACATCTTAATTGATGTTTATGAATTACATGTATTTTCATCTTTTGGTGGTCAACTGTTTGTGAATGTGCTCCAGTCTTATTTACTTGGGTTACTCATAGAATTATGTGTCATTTAGTGCTGGAAGAGGACCTCTAGAAGGCCTTTTGTTGTACAGAGAAAGAAACAGGTTAGAGAAGTTAAAACAAAACGCTCAGTCATGGAGGCAATAAGTAGTAGAGCCAGGATTCAAATGGAGCTTTTCTGTCTCCAAAGCCCATTATCTTTGCCCTATATCACATTTCCTCAAAGTAGGAGGCGCCAAAGCTGAAACTGCCAGTATAGTCACTTCTTCTAGCACTTTAAGGGTCACCTTCAGAGTGAAACAGCAGACTAAAACTTTAGCAAGGAGACTATTCTATATACAGACTCCAACAGGAGCAGCTGTAATTCAGTGCCAACTTGGAAGATAGAAGGTAAAAGGTAGATTTTATTTGGAATCTGGAATTGATGGTAATGTTATCTTTCCATCTACAATTGAAAAAGAAAAATCAGTTGGATTGTGTTTCTCATACTTTAGCTATTGGGGGGGGGGGGAGGCAAATTGGAGAATACCAGGATGCTCATTTTCATTTATTTTTACCGATTTCTTAGCTAGTCTAGATTCCCTCCTTGAACAATCTTATTTCCTTTGCCACGGTGTTCAAAGGGATTCAGGGTTTGTTTCCATTCTTACTTTGGTCCATAGGCATACATGTCACTTGATCATAAAATATTTTTCTTCTGTGTATGGAAACAAAATTTCCATACCACTTTTCCTTGCATTTAGAAGATGGTCAGTAGATACTGTATTGATTAAAATTTAATGTGATGCATAAAGATGTATGATATGTTAATAATGCACAAATACAGCACATAAAAATGCGTCAGAACTTCCAATTTCATTAGTATAGGAACTTTCTGGCGTATCAGAAGCAAGACACTAAACCAGTTCTTAGAGTCTGCAAGACCTTCTGTACATTATGCTTTGTTACCTGTTGAATATTATCTGGCTAATGCATAACTTTTACCTGGGACTTAGGAATATTCAGTATTCATATTATAGCAAAACACAAGGAAAAACCTACTCCTTTAGATGTTTATATTCACCTATAGTTATGTTGCTGTCAAAATCAAATGGAAGATACTGCATAGCATATACCAAAATTGCAGATTCCACATTGTTTCCACCTCTTTAAATAGCTTGTCCCTTTGAGTTTTCAGCTGCCTTACTGGCTTTTTATAATTCTGTGCTATCTAATCTATTAGGTAGGTAGCACATCTTTTGTCATTCTTTGCTAAAGTATAACCCATCCCATATCTTTTCCCATGATAAGCTGTTTCCAACACATAATCTCTGATGTCTAGATGAACTTCATTCTGTCCATTATAGTATAGAGCTTTCTAAAACTAGTTTCTCCTTTTCCTTTTCTTTTGGGGAACATTCTGATGAATTGGTTATTAAACACCACACTTTCTATTACAACATTTACCCCTTAATCTATATGGTCACTTAATAGGTATAACTGAAATAATTGGAGATAAATTTTACATCTTCTGACATATTTTTGGTCTATGCTGCCAAATTTTGGTGACTGATTCGATTGTTTTCTTCATCTCCTAGCTATTTATATGCTCTATGTTTGTCCAGCAATATCGATCTTTAATCATTGGTCTACCCCAAATGGATCAGTCACTCAACAGCTACTATAGTTTGATTCATGCTAATAAAACACAGTTGTTTGCTCAAAATAAATGTTAGAAGGGTTCACCATCAGTCATATCTCTGTTTTAACATTCACGGTGCCAAAGCATTACTTCCACGATAACTACAAATAATTTAGGCAAGATTGTACTTTCTGTCTAATGCTTTTTTGAATGATGATTCAACACAGTTTTGCAAGTACTGATCTTAACATATGCTGGATTTATACCACTATCATTCAGTGTTTTCAATACTGCCATTGTTTCTACCAAATTGCTTTTCTGTAGTTCACAAATGCACAGCATGTGGAGACTAAATTCTTTAGATTTTTTCTTAAAGTTACTGAAAATGGCATGTATATGATTGATGCTAGAAAACTGTCATAAAAATCCACTTGCTCATGACTAATGGATTACTCTTAAATCTTCCATGCAGAAGAACATGGTTTGTTTGAAGAGCTTCAGGGGTTGTGATAGGAAAAAGAGCTAATAATTTTCTGGGATTTGTAATATACACAAGTGCTGTTACCTGCTTCCATTAAAAATTGATGTCTGCTTTTCTCAGGCTCTATTCTCAGCTTTGAAATTAAACTTAAAAAAAAATCTGTTGTAGTTTCTATGCAGACAGGTAAGTGGCAGAGAGCTGGACCTGGAGACAGGAAGATTCCTAATTTCAAATCAGGCCTCAAACACTTATTAAGTGTATGACTCTTACCTAGAGTGAAGTCACTTAACCCTACTTGCCTCAGTTTTCTTATTTGTAAAATGATCAGGAGAAGGAAGTGGCAAACTATTCCAGTGTCTTTGCCAAGCAAACTCCAAAAGGGCTCACAAAGAATCAGCCTGAATCAGACAAAGCGTGACTGAAAAATGACTAAACAAGAAACTTTATATAGGTCTCTCCACGGTCCTTTCATTTTCTTCCCACCTAGTTTTTTTTGTTTTTCTTCTGCTTTCATCTTTGCATCTTTTTTTCCTGGCCTTGCTGGTTTGCCTTTCTTATGTTGGCAAAATTCTTTCACTTGATTTGTCAACAGATGAGATGAACTTTCTAAAAAGTCCTTTTGAGCTCCCTCAACCCCCTTTGTCTTGAAATTAGAGATCTAATTCTAGTTTTCTAACTATAATATCTTCATGGAACAGTTTTTTTTTTTCAATATGGCTCTTTGTGCTCAATTATCCTTTATAATTCCAAGAATAACTGTTACTCTGAAATATTGCAGATATTTCTTTTTTCCAGTGAGAAACATTTTAAAAGAATTCCTCATCATAAATTCATTTTGTTTGTCCTATAATTAGGACTTTTTGTTTGTCCTCAGGAAATGTATCCATGAATTAGAGGCAGTTAAGTCTATTAAGCACATCCCTGTCATTTTCACTCTCTGCACATCCCTCTTCCAGATTTGCATAGGTGAGACCAACTCAAGTCTTAGGCCGCTTTGACTGTGTTGAATTTATCCTTCCTCAGAGCATGTATTGTTCTGTTTTCTAGGATCCCTCCTTGATGTAGTGGCTTTTGATTCCCTCATCTTGGGATTAATTCTTGTTCTATGCTGTTTGATATATATGATTGTTAACATTTTGTCAGTGTAATTTTTGCATTATCAATGCAACTTGAAGAGAGAGAAAATCGCTACTTTTAATAAGGTACCTCATTCTTATGAATGACCAACCCTACCTGTATAAGTATGAGCCCAGTAGATCTGAGGAAAACATGAGCATTGATTTTTCACTCTGACATGAGGTCTTTTGTTATTCATCTTCATAGATACAATCATGTCTGCCTTTATCTTGTTTTATTTATTTTATTTGTCTTACTATCAATTAAGGAGCTTCTATTGAGAAAACTTCCTCTTCCAATGAAGATTGGCACTGTAGTTATAGAATCTCTTGGCTCCCTGAGAGGCTTAGTCACTTGGCCAGAGTCATACAGCCACTATGTGTCAAAGATGGCACTTGAATCCAGGTCTTTTCGATATTGAGACCAGCATTTCACTATGTCAGTGCTGTCTCTCTTTGCATTACTTTTAGGTAAAAACTCAAAAACATAAAGAAAAAATGAATCAGTTACCAGGAAACAGAGCTGTTGTATTGTATGAGATTATTTTTTTTCTGAAACAACAAAGAGTGAAAAATCCCTTAAGTCTTTTTGTATAATTTGGCTTTGAAGTTTTGGCTCTCTGGCAAAGAGTAGCTGCCAACATCCATTTGTTGACATGCTCAGTTTTTAATAGTGCTAAACATATATATTGTTCCATCTCCTGTCTCCTAGCCTTTGAAGTAGTTATTCTGATATCTGGAATGTGCTCCCTTATCATCTGAAGTCCCTCCCAGCTGCAGCTCAGCTCAGCTCAACTCAAACACTACCTTCTGATCCCCACCAAACCCTTTAGCTACTAATGCCTCCTTCCCTAAATCACCTTGTGTTTTTTTGTATATCCTTTTATGTATTTATATATGTAGACGTACAAATATATGTATATGTGTATATATTTATAGTTTCCCCCAATAGAATGTAAGCTCTTTGAAGATAAGGTAGTTTTATATTAGTGTTTGTATCCCTGGGGCCTACCGGAGTGCCTAACAAATAACAGATACATAATACTTATTGATTGATTGAGAGCTTATAGCAAATCATTCAGTGTTCTGGGCCTTGGTGATCATTTGTATAGCAAGACACTGAAGAGCACTTTTCACTTGACCTCCATGTAAGTTTTCATCTC
This sequence comes from Myrmecobius fasciatus, assembly GCA_023553655.1. Classification (NCBI taxonomy): domain Eukaryota; kingdom Metazoa; phylum Chordata; class Mammalia; order Dasyuromorphia; family Myrmecobiidae; genus Myrmecobius; species Myrmecobius fasciatus. Next base: position 973,911 of record JAJPUD010000029.1, read on the forward strand.
AGTTGTTAACTATAGTCAATGACATAACTCGTACGTTTAACAAATATGAGTATTTAAAATCAATCATGAAAGAAATGTAAAAATCAAAAGTGCATTTGTGCATTCAGGAAAATGTTTTCTGAAGCTTTAATCTACTTATCTATCTAATTTTGGACATAAAGCTGGTAATTGGATATTACTTGTATCTTATGAATAATGTAATACCAAGAAAATCTAACCATTGGTGGAAAGCTAGCTGAATAAATAAATGAAGAATGTCAGGTTTGTGTCATATTATTGTGTCAGGTTAGTCATATTTTCTTTGTAGGAAATATTTGATATATGTCTATCTATATAAAAATATTCCTAAGGATGTATGAGACAATTGAATGATATAAAGTATTTTCATTATTATTTGTAAAACTTTTTATTCTTGAAGGAAAGAGAGACTATTAGAAAAATTGCTTTTATTTAAATTGTTAATTCCACTAATGTAGACTATGGTCTCCTGTTTTACATTATGAAATTTTCAGTTATCATTATAACGCTAAAACATTTCTTGCCATTTAATGAGGGTTATAGCTAGACTGGTCTCAGATGGATATAAATATCTCCTGGGTTTGTTGTGGCTCGCTGGAGTTTAACTGTACAGTTTTGTACAAAATAAACTCCAGGAAAAGAAAGGTTAAAATTTCCATTTAATAGATACTTACTTAGATTTCAAAAGACTCTAGATCTGGGAAAAGACAACAGTTTTGCCATTTTTTTCACCACTCTTTGCCTATTTAAACAATATAAAACATTTTTCAAACATAAAGTAAGTCCTTGCCCTTCCTTTACATATCATATGTGGCATGCCAGCTAAAATAAATATACCAATTTAAGTACATAAAGCATTATTTGTTACATTTTTGTTCTCATTAGGATTCAGTTTTGTGTGAAATAAATTGGCCTGTTTATGTACGTATTCCTAAAGTAGCTATTTAGAATTCATGTTACATTATTTTATTGCTTTGATGAATCTGTGATCTCACTGGTAAGTGTTCTACCAAAAGCATATAGCAACACCATCATGTTTTCTTATACCACATAATTTTCATCCATATCTTTTCATAAAGTCCAATGAGGGAGAAGGGAGTTTGTTTGACTTTCTTCAGTTAATTGACACTTAACATAGTATCAGGCACATAGTAAGCACTTAAAAGATATTTGTTGACTGGCTGGCTTTTAGTATTCTTAAAACTTTTTTTTGGTTCTTTTAATTTCTTGATGGTACTAATGTAGTGTTTAAACTATTCATTTGCATGACTAGTCCACTTTCTTTTCTGATTACATATACTTTCATAATATATTTTCAGCCCTTGCCAAATATAAATTATTACTAACATGTCATAGCTTTCTTATCCCTTCTGTGTTTCCTCTGCTTTTTCTTTGTTGTGTTTCTTTGAATCATTTTAGTCACATCTGACTCTTTGTTAACCCCATTTGAAGATAATATATTTGACAAAAATGCTGGAGGGGTTTACCATTTCCTTCTTCAGCTCATTCTACAGGTGAGTAAACTGAGGCAAACAGAGTTAAATGACTTGTCCAGGATCATACAGCTAGTAAATGTCTGAAACTGGATTTGAATTCAGTTCTTTCTGACTCCAGACCTGGCACTCTATCTACTGCATCACCTAGCGGCTACAATTTCTCTTCTGAGTCATCTATAATTTAAATTCTTCTTATCTGTGGTATTCCTTGGTTTTTAGTCATCATTAAGACAATGTTGATGTTAATGAAATGGGCTCTAATGGGTGAAAGGGGCTTATGGACATTGAAAATACAGAGAAAGTTCTGAAATTTGAACTAGTCAAATCTCAACCCTAAGTCTAGCTTATTGTCAGTCTGAAGTATCTGTCCAAGTCACACTGTATTAATGTTCCATTTGCATATCATTATCTGTGCAACATGCATTTTTCATCTACTTTGTTTTTTCCAATATAGGTAGTTAAGTTAATCTCTAATAATCATAGAATTTATAGGTAGGATTTTTAAGCATTCTGCAGATCAATAACATGAGTATTATGTTATCTAAAAACAGTATTTTAAGAATTTTATCATCAGCAAGGAATCCTTCTGTTTGGACTCTAATAGAGTATACTCAATGACAATGGAACACATATTACATAAATATATCTATTTCCCTCTTTTATGCCTCAGTTGATGTTAGCACTCAGCAGACTGGTGAACATATTTATAGCCATATTTGCAACTATCATTGAATTTTGTATGTCTAGCACATTATTAAAAAAATTCTAATTATGGAGCACTTTTAAAGGTTTACTGATTCTCAAGTCAAATAGTTAATAAAAACCAACAGAAAATTGAAATAATGGTATTTTACATTTTTTCTCCCTTTTAGTTGAGTAAATACAAAGATTTGATTTACTCTGGAAAAATTAGCTGTGAAAAGTTTCCTCTTCCTATCTCATGTTTTTATTATAGATACTTTTTGTGACTGCATAAGTCATTCTCATACAGATACCAGATAGACGTGAAAGCTTCTATGTGCAATGACAGTGACAAATGTCATCTGACTTCCCAATATAACGTAAGCACTTCGAGAGAAGATACTATTTTTTTTTTGGTTCATTTCATAAATTGGTGTCACTTTTTTGGGGTAATAGCACAATCAAATTTCTGTTTCATTTCCTTCTTTTGAACCATACCCTATGCTGACCTCCAGCACAAAACTGATCTGTACTAGCATCTGCTCAGATCCCATCACTCTTTTCAACTTCATCATCTTAAGTATCACTGCTATTTCTTTAGTACCAAGATGGTGAAGTTCAATTGAGGAGGTTCTACTATTTGTGGCAAGAATAGTTCACCACAGAAGTGTTGGCAGGCTTAGGCCAACCTGTTAATCTAAAAATTGTCTCATGATTATTTAACCTAGATGGATCTCATGCCAAGCTTTCTATACAGTTTATTTTCCATGCTGCTTCTTTTGTTTTGTGAGGTGACATTACTCTTAATCTTCCGTCATTCTATTAGATTTATAATATTCAAAATATTTAACTGGTATTATTCTGGGATGCTATGTTATTTGAAATTGTTTATGAATTCTTTAATCTCACCATGGTACCTATTTTTAATTATTCTTTTCTAGGGAATGATGATGGATCAATGACTTTGCTGTTGTCCATTTGTTTTGTATTGATGACTTATGTAAATAAATCAGATTAACGATTCTTTAGTCACATAGATTCTTCTCATATCCCTTTTCTAATTTAATATTTGGAATTTTGTTCCAAATAATTGAAAATATATAATAAAGAAAAAAGGCCTTTCAGCAGTGTTAGTTATTTATTAATAATCATATATACATATATATATATATCATATGTAGAGCTAATTATATCTGAATGTTTTAGGAACCTAAACATTCTATCATCTACCCTCACATTCCTATGTGTTAAAGATATGTTTAAGAAATTATTCTTTCAGCCTTATAAAGGAACAATGAATTTAGGTTACCTGCCATCTCTTTCTAACAAACAGCACTATAATATAGTATAATAGAAAAGGGAATTGAATTTGAAATTAGAAGATCTGAATTTGAGTCTCAATTCTAATATGATTTGTCCTTGTGACAATGGGCTGGTCCTTTAATCTCAACAAGATTGTGAGAAGAAGGTATTTTTAAAACCTTTCAATAATGTAAATTCTTTTTTATTGGGGAACTTGGATTGGGCAGTTGCAATCCCAACTCTACTGTTGTAATTTTATTAGAAGTTGCATGGAAGCAATCAGAAACAATTACGTCCACATATTGACTGATAGATCACCATCATGCAATCTGAGAGCTGATCTACAATAATCCACTGGCAAAAATTACCACGAGTAAAGTCAGTTTTGTGGTTAAATTATTGTGAACAAGAGGCCTTAATTAAGTATATTACCTTAGGAGGGAGAACTCATTAACTCATTAACACTTCAGTAAGAGGTACTGTCCATTAGTTTGACTGATTTAGGCCCCTGAGGGAAATGAGAGACTATAGTGATGTCCTGCACTATATAATTATTAAAATTCAGAAGGGTTTTACAGTATAACTTCTAATGTCTGTTCAAACATATAGTTTGATAGTTGAAGAAATATGAAAACCAATCATAGCAAGGCTAATGTGTGTATATATCCATATGGATATAGATGTGTGTATATATGCACATTTTAAAAGTACCTACTATGTACCAAACATTGTGTACATACACTTATACATACATAGTTGTGTGTTTGTGTATATATACATGTATGTATGTATTGTATATGCATAAATAGGCTCTTTTAAGGAAACATTTGCTTACTATACAGTTAGTTTTTAATATGAAAATACTCTAGGTGAATCTGTAATACATGTAATGAGTTTTCCTTTCTGCTTTTCAAAATAAATGCTAATAAATCACCTACAATTCTGCAGTTTTAATGAAGCTTAGATATAGCTTCCTGCATGTGTGTGTTTTGGCCATAATAATACAAACATATTTTTGACTAAGTACACCAATCATTTGGCAAGTAAAAACAATTGTTTCAGTATTAAGTTTCTAAAGGAAAATAAAGTTCTTTATTTAGTGGACAAGATTTGCACGTCTAATTTAATAATAATGGGATAAAATCTTCCTACAAAACAACACAATATTATCTTTCTTAGAGAATTCATATACTGTGGCAACAAAATACAATATTTCCTATTCCTTTTAAAATTGTGATGTTTGATAATGCTTTCCTAAATAGTAAAATACTTTGATTCTTCAAGGAGCCATAATTTCAGTGAGTGGGTAATCCTTCCACTAATGCAGTTTGCATCTCCTCTGTGCTTTATATATGCTTAGAAAGTCGTTATGAATAAAAAATTCTGATCTGGTGGTCAATCTAGGAATAAGTTTCTCCAAAATTATCTGTGTTGGACCTCAGAGATGAACATATAATCTACTTCTGGACTATCAAATTTCCAAATTATTAAGAACCATGCTGGAGGTGACAAGATTGTAGAGGGCACTGAGGACTGAATTCACAAAGTATAAGAAGGAGAAGATACCAAAGGCAAAGAGCGTAAAATTAAGATTTTATTAATAAACCAAAAAAGGGTGACCAAGAGAACATTACTAACAACTCTCTTCTTTCCTATCTAATACAAAATCATTTATACGTATATATCAAGAATTTCTTCAATGAGAGTATTAGTAAGGGACTAGCAGATTTTCACAAGCAATATTCTAAAATAGACTATATTTTTACTACCATGCAATTGAATGAAAGATGTAGAGAATATAAGATCCCACTGTCCTTTGTTGATTATGAAAAGGTATTTGATTTCATAAAACAAAATGCCTTAAAGGTTCTTTTTTAAACAAGATGTTTTCTATCTATGTGTCAAAATCATTCAAGTTTCCTTGAAATGGAAACTATTTAATTCAGTAATCTTATGATCATTAATAATAGATGTCATAAAAATGGAGTTGTATGCTCCTCAGGAGTGTTTGATACTGTGAAGGAGGCAATCTAGTGCAGGTCTCAGTTGAAGAAGGAGTCCCTGTGAATGGGGAGGGTGTGTTTTGTTTTGTTTTTTAAAGATGATATGTAATTTTCATCAATTCCTGTAGTACTGCAGAACCTCCCAGATGAAATCTATAACCAATCAAAAATGTTTGGCTTGACCACCCATAGAATAAGGTCAAGTGAATGAATGTACATGACCCAGATTATGGTATTCATTTGGATAGTCTAGCTGTAGTGTGTGCACATATTTATGCATATATGTACATCTGGTGCAGATAGATAAGTAGTTGGACAACTAGAATTAAATGGAAGGAAGACAGCATGCTAGATTACTTTTGACAATAAACTTCTCCTGGAAACAAAAAAGTCCTGTTTTTTAATACTTATATTCCAAGAGAGGATTCTGAGAAGATGGTGGAATAGATCAGAAAATTCCAGACTCTCCAGATTTCCCCCACAAACAAAACAAAATTACACCTCAGGGTGAACATAGACCCATGAAAAATAAACAAGGCTTGGGACAGAACAGAGACAACTGGAGAAGACCAGAATAAAGACTTAGTTTTAACCTGTGTAAACACTTTCAGACTAGTTCCACAGAAACAGCAAGTGGGGAGCCCTGGGACTAGCTTGGTTTGGAGGTAGCTTTAGTTCTTATCACAGGAATTTTCATCTATAGGACATCATAGAGAACCAGGAGTCTGAGTCTGAGTCTGATTCTGAGAAGGAACCTCTGCTAATTAGGAAGGCCAGGTCTAGTTATCCTCTACATATGCTACCCTATCAAGCAGGAACCAGCACACTCAGGGCAGAAGCAGTGGGTCAGAGATGCTGCTAGCTGCAGACACTTGTAGGAGGGGTGGAGCTTTTAGTCTGGGGTTCCAGGTCAAAACAGAGAGTAAAATGAAGCTGGAGACACTTCCCCCAAACCAGGATTGGAGGTGGTTATTCTAGTAAGTTCTCACTAAATTAAAAAAAAAATGAGTAGGCAAAGGAGAAAGAACTCAACTATAAAATTTTACTATGGGATTAGGGAATACTGGAATTCATCTTCATAGGAGGACAATGAAGTAAAAAAAAAATTTCTTATCCCAAAGCCTAATGTTAAATAGATACTTTCTCAGAAAAAATTTATAAAAGAACTCAAAAAAGACTTTAAAAATCATATGAGAGAGATAAAAAAAAATAAAATAAACAAATAAATAAGAACCATTCAAGCAAAATAAGAAAATTATGAAAAGATCCAGAGTCTTAAAGAAGAAAGCTATACTTTGAAAATTAGAATTGGGCAAGAGAAGTCAGTGAAACTAAACCAGGAAATAATGAAGCAAAATATAAATAATGAAAACATAGAACAGAATGTGAAACAAGAAAAACAAGAGATCTGGAGACTGGATCAAGAAAACATTAAAATAATTGGACTCCCTGAAATCTGTCTCCTTGACACAGTAATACAAGAAATATCAAAGAAAATTGTTCTGAAGCAATAGAACAAAAGGGAGAAGTAGAAATGGGGGGGGGGGGAATCCTCTAATCACCATCTCAAAGAGATCCTACAAGGAAAACACATAGGAACATTATTGCTAAATTACTAAACTCCCAGATCAAAGAGAGAATTTTACAAGAAATAAACAAAACAAAACAATTTAAATATGCTGGCCCTATAATTAGAATTGTACAGAATCTATAGGTAGCTTTAACAAAAGACCGCAGGTCCTTAATATTGTATATCAACAATCAAAAAAACTAGGCCTGTGAGCAGAAATATTATATTCAGCAAAATTAAGTATAACATTGAATGAAAAAGAATAGATATTCAATGAGCTCTCAGATTTTCAGGATTTTGTTTCAAACAAACTTGAAAACAAAAAGAAAATGGAACATATAAGATACAACTAATTTCAAGGGACTCAATAAGGACAAAATGTTCATGTTCTATATATGGAAACATAAACCACATGTCTAAGACTGACATCAGTAATTGGGTAGTCCAAAGAAAGATTGAGGCAGAGTTGATTATGGTCAGGTTCTAAAAAGCAAAAGCATCTAGATAAAAAATAGTAATTATGCTATATGAATGAGGTACAGAGGAAGAACCAATACACAGGCATTAAAGGGTGCAATATGGCTGATAGTTTTCAAAACCTATTCACATTGTGAATGGGTTAAATAGGGAACACAATGTATATATGCCATAAAGAGTATAAAACCCTCCAAAATTTGTAAAGAAATAAGGGAAAAGGGAATTCAGGATGAGATAAAATATAGAAGGATATTTAAATCAATAGCAGTGGGATAAGGAGTGTAGATTAATGGGAAAGGGATAAAGAAATGGTAGAAGGAGAGGATAGGCTTATCTTCTTTACTGGGAGGGGCCAGTTAAGTAATAGCAAGGTAACTTAAGGAGTAGAAATAAAGTAGAAGAGTTACAAGGATAGGACATAAGAAATATATATAAACACAATAACAATGAGCAGGCATAGAATTTATTAGGAAAAAAACAGGGCTAGTAATTATTGATCTCAGACCAAATCAAACGTAAAAGATTCAATCTAGAGAAAGCTATATTATATACCAGCTATATTAATATTATTTTAGATGCATGTCTATGTATGTGTATTTACATACATATACATATACATTTGCATATTTATGTATATGGGTGTATGTGTGTATAGAGATATACGTATGTATATGGATGGGTGTGTATATATTTAAATATACCTGTGCTTAACTGTAGCCTGTTTGGAGGAAAGTAGGGGGGATCAAAGGGGAAAAAAAAAGAATAAAGTAAAAAGTATACAACAGAGAACATAAGAATAACCCACAAGGAAGCAAAGAAAAGATGGATAGTCATTAATATAATGCCTTTTATTATTATACATGCTTTCTTGAAATGGAAATTTCAGTATTCCCTGATGTTCTGTTTGGTACATGAAAATGTTTTTTTTTTTAATTTCCTTTTTTGTCTTTCTTTTTCTATTTTTTATAACTAATAACTAAAATTTTAAAATATTTATATTACAGTAGCCTTATGGTATATAGTTTGCAAAATATGGAACTGTGTGAAAATGAATTTCACACAGAAGTCAGTGGAGGTTGCACATGGTGGGTGTGAGCAGGCTGCAACATATAACTAGTGAAGTACTTTGAATAAGGAAGAGGAATAAAAGATGTTTAGGGAAATGTGTAATAGGAAGAAAATTGGACTGGTCATGTGTTATGGGTGAAACTTGACATGTGGATAACCTGAATGATCCACTAGTATTCTCCCAATGTCAGGAGATAAAGGAGGAAGACTTCTACTCATTTTCGTCAGATGCTTTGAGGGGTATATATGGGAAGACATGGATGAGTTGTTCAGAATGGGCAGACATGGATTTATTGTGTTCTGTATTATTGGATTCCATATCATCAACCAAACTGATGAACTCACAGATCTATTTGAATATAGCTTAGTAAACCTTCAATGAACATAGTAATGTATTAGGAAATACTTTGTAAGAATGTAGAACTGAATATTACTCGTCTAACACAATATGAATTATATAGATATAGATATAATGACATGATCAAGTATGGGATTTTTCAGGATGGGGGAGACATGAGCATGTTTATAGGCAGTAGGGAATTTGGTCAATGGAAAGGTAGAGATTGAAATAAATGATAGAATGGGAAGCACAGGAAGAACAACCTCTTGGAGGAGATGGGATAAAAAGGGATCATTTGAGCAGGAAGTGGGGTTAGTGTTGGACAGAAGTAAGACCCTTATAATATAAGACAGAGTGAATAAGGAGGCAATGGCACAAAACATATTAATGAAATGGATCCATAATCCAGCCTTTGGAGTATATTTGCTCCTGAGGCCTTTTAAGATTCTAAATCTCCTGTATGGATCCCCATCAATCAATGCCCCTCTTCAATTCTTATTCTCATACTGATATTATATATAAAACCTGAGGTTGAGATTTTTGTTTGGAATGAAATGAAGCCCTTCTCAGTAATATTGTATAATGCTAATGTCTCAAAGGCACTAAACTTTCCAGAAGGCAAGAGCTATTTTTCCGTGGGTAAGAAGGGTATGTATCACTCATGAACTTTAGAGAGACTTGTCAGGGCTCTAGGCGGTAGAATTTGGCAATGACTCATTACTTTAGAGCAAAAGGATAAAACATTATAGACATCAAATGCCCATGATTCTGTTTTAGTGTCTTACTGAATGGCCCATTGTTCCCAAGAATCTGGGTAGTCTTCCAGGTCGTTAAGCTCAAACCGTAAAGTAAAATCTCACCTCTAGCTCCTCCATATGTTTAGGACTGTAACGATAAATTGCTAATTGAACAAGGATTAAACTTGACTCTACCTTCAAGAAGAAGGAGAAATGCCATTCTAAGTAATTTTTAGATCCTGCCAATCTTGCTCTCCTTTTACCAAAACCCTTTGAGCATAAAGTGCAGGTATCTGACTGCACAGGTTTTATTGGAATGGACAGCAAGCAGTGCTTCAGGGTGATTTCCATTTGTCAGAGACTCCACTTAATAGAAAGAAAAGAAATGTCTGCTTGGAAAGCTCTCTAGCTCAGTCTCCCAGGTTTCAGGTTTGTAGTGAACCAAATTCATCGTGTGTGGGAGGTTACTTGGGAGTACAGTGATATACCATTGAAACCTTATAGGTGATTTCCTACTCAACTCGCTTTATTAAGAAATGAAGTATATCCCAGCCTCTTCAGAATATTCTTTACTTGCAGTCATTTTTTTATGATCTAGCCAAGAGGCTAAGTAGCTATATGTTTTCTCTTTTTACAAAATAACACCCCTTCTATTCAGAAATCTCTAACAGATATGCAATGAATAGGTCTCATTAGCCCAAATTAATGATTTTCAGTTTGTATAACTAAGTCATATTAAATGTAATATTATAATCTTGGCTTCAATTTTGTGTCCTCCAAAAATGAAAGCCAAAACTTTCCATGCAATTATTGTTATATAAACCATTTTAATGAATTTCCACAAATTTTCCAGAAGAATTAGATTTTATCTTGTCTCTGCTACTTAACACTTTTGTGGCTTTGGACAAGTTTTACCTTTCAGATGCATAGTTTGCTCAGATGTAAAGAAAGGGGAGATTAAATAAATTTAAAAATAAATAGATTTATTTAGAGGATCATAGAATGTAAGAATTGGAAAAGACATCAGATCATAAATTCCAAAACAACCTGACTATAATATCACTGATGAGAGATTATAAAGCTTTTGTTTGACTGTTTCTAACAAGGCCCAATTCACTACTAGTCAATGCAGATCACTGCACTCTTAATAATTAGGAGAGTTTTCCTTATAGTAGCACAACTTGATGGAACAGAGAATAGAATGTTGGATCTGAGTTCATATCCTGCCTCAAACACTGACTTTATATTCATAGATAAGTCCCAATCTATGTCTGTTTCATTATACTCATCTGGAAAATGGTGATAATAACAGCACTTACATCTCAGGGTTTTCAAGGAAATGAGATTATATTTGTGAAGGTCTTTGTAAATCTTAACATGCTACATAGATGTTAGCAATGATAGAATCTCTAGCAATTTAGTGACAACTTGACTATAGTCTAAGGGATTTCAGAGCTAACATAAAGCTGAAATATATATAAGATGAAATTTGTGGTAATTGAATTTTTTTAAAGAAATACTTCAGTAAAAATCTTCAGTTTCTGTATTCATGGTTTTAAGTTTGTTGTATCCCTGAAAGTATGTCATTCAGACAGCTCAAAATGACTTGAGAAGCAAGGTAACTTTGACAGCTGGTTGAAGCCTCTCAAGCAGGCAAGAGTGGCCAGGAATGAGCTTAGAGGATGAAGAGATCATGGACAAATGCACCAATAAACAATAAAAGTTTGTAAGTGCCCTGGTGCTTATCTTTAGTAGATGCTTTACTAATGTCTGTGATAAGGAATTGAATTGAACTGAATAAATAGACTGATTTAGTGTCTAATAGTGAAAGTTTCAATAGTGAAAGTTTAATGTTGCCAGAGGAAAAAGGGTCATGAAGAAGAGTGATTTCCAAACGTTTTTGATTAGGAATTCCATTAGCCAAAGGTTTCTAAGCACATAGACACAATATATGTGCATTTACTTGTATATGAAATCTATCTATCTTTCTATCTCTCTCTCTCTCTCTCTCTCTCTCTATCTATCTATCTATCTATCTATCTATCTATCTATCTGTAAGACCACCCCTAAGTGCAAAACCCAGAAAGCTTGTAAATAATAATTAAAAGGGACTGTACCATTAAGGGGTGGGTGGATTCTCCAAAAGCTCCCACAGCTGTGAATCATAACACACTTGAAGAAATTGCAAATCAGTCTTTACTGACACAGATGTTGCTTGTGAATTGGGAATGAAATAATTCAGAAGCAAGAGGGAAGAGAAGAGAGGTCAGAGAATGCAACTGCCTCTCAGTCTCCTTGTATCATCCTCTCACATGAAGAGATCTATTCTGCTGGTCAGAATTAGATCACCAGCAGTCACTAGCAGGTTGCTCCCATAACAATCCCATAACAATTATTTACATGTAAATAATTAGATACCAACTATATATATGTATATATATATATATATATCATATAATATGTATGTATGTATGTTTAAGTAAACTGAAAAGGGAAGAAATTAACTTGTGGAGAGTGGGGATCAGGAGAAACTTGCTGCATGACATGGAATTTCAAGGAAGACAGATACTACGACATGGAAGTGAAGGAATAGAACATTGCATAGTGGGGATAGCCAATTCCAGACAGAGAGAGGGGATAGAAAAAGTTTTTTTCTGAGAGACTGAAAGTAGACCAGTGTAGCAGTATCATAGAGGACATATTGATATGCTTTCTAAAATTTATATAAAAATAGAAATTTAAAATGGTGAAATAATATATTTTAGAGTCAATAGGAAGTCATTGGAGTTTATTGAATAGTAAAGTGATATATCAGATTTATACTTTATGAAAATCATTTTGGCAGCTATGAAGGGGATAAGATAGAGTGAGAAAGACTTGGGACTTGAAAAATAAACAGGAGACTATTGCAGTAGTCTAGATGAGAAATCAGGAAAGCTTCAACTAAGCTTAAGTAGGAGTCATGAATAGGAAGAAAAAAGTGGATGTGAGAGATATTTTGGGAGTAGAAATAGCAAAAACTAACAACTGATTAGATATTTGAGGTGGGAGAAAGTAAAGGGTCAAGAAGATGCCTATGAGACATTAAGTTCTAAATGTGCAATAAGCAGTTGGTGATGAGGAACTGGAGCTCAGGAAAGGCATTAGGCTGGATATATAAATACATTATATTGTGATAGTAATAGTTAGCATTAACATAGCACTTTAAGGTTTGAAATGTACTTTGCAAATATTATCTCATTTTATTTTTCATAACAATCCTGGAAGGTAGGTGCTATTATTATCTCCATTTCATGAATGAGGAGACTGAGGCAAATATATATTATATGACTTGCCTAAGGTCCCAGAGCTAGGAGGCACATGAGGTTGGATTTGAATTCAGGTCTTTCTGACTCCAGGTCCATCATTCTATTCATTGCACTATGTAGTAGCCATGGTAACTGATGAAGTCACCAAGAGAATATTGAGAGAAAAGGGAAGAGGATTCAAGACAGAGTACATCTCCAACTAGAGGCATGAATAGATGGTGATCCAACAAAGAAGACTAAGGCAGAGTCAAACAAATAGGAGGAAAATAAAGAGAAATCACTGTCACCACAATTAATAAAAGAGGGAACGTGTATGAGAAAGTAATGTGGTCTGCTTTTGTCAAATATGGCAGTGAGTTCAAGAAGGATGAAAATTCAAAAAAAAGACCATCATATTTGGAAATTAAGAGATCATTGTTAATTTTGAGTAAAGCAATTTCTGTTTAAATGAAGAGTCAAGAATAATAAAGAGATTGAAAACATGGGAAGCTGCAAGGATAGAAATTGGGAAGAATGGAAGCAGGGTGGATTTGGGAGGAAAGAGAAGGGCATTGTAATTCATTTATGATTGTTCATCCTATGCCACTCAATCTAGACTAAAAAAATGAAAAAAAAAACCCTGTGTCTGTATGTGTGTTTGAGAGAGGGGGGAGAAGGAGGGAGGGAAGGAGAAACAGACAGAGAGATGAGAGAGACAGAGAAACAGAGACAGAGAGAGAAAGAAACAGAGAGACAAAGAGACAGACAGAGAAACAGAGACAAAGAAACAGAGACAAAAAGACAGAGACAGCGATAGATAGAGACAGAGACAGAGAGAGACAGAGAGACACAGAGACACAGAGAGAGACAGAGAGAGAGAGAGAGAGAGAGAGAGAGAGAGAGAGAGAGAGAGAGAGAGAGAGAGAGAGCAGAGAGAGCTGTAACCTTTCAAAAGTTTTAAGGATAATAAATAAGAAACTTTGCCCCACATACGAATAAAAATTTGTGAAGACTTCTATTAAGACTACTTGTTTGGATTAACATCAACTTTTTCTCAACTTTATCTTCCTATCTCATTAGGGGTTCAGGGTCTTCTCTCTTTTATATTATGTTTCCACCACTCAAAACAGCATTCTCCATGCTATTAATGATGCTCACATCTCTAAGTTGTACATATTCACAGCGTTTAAGGAAGCAACTATATGAAGCTAATTGATGGTGGCCTTGCCATATATTAGAAAACTCAAGTTTAAGCTACCATATTCTCATTATGTGACTAACTACCGTTTAATAGTTTAACAAACAAGCCATTAAAAATTCCGTCTGGCCATCAAGCTTCACCATTAAAATGGTGAGGCAAATTAGCAGATGGTAAACACCATTGTTGCACTCATGAAAATGAATTGCAATCATAATTTACGATGTAATCTCCAATTTGGATGGACATAAATGGAGTGCCATTTACCCCTGTTAAAAGTTCAGTTGTTCTATTGGAAACAGAATCACTGGATTTGAGAATAATTCTATTTTAGAGTTGAAAGAAGTGTTAGAGATCACTTAATTTAAATCTAATATTTAACAGATAAGGAAAATGAGGTGCAAAAAAGAAAACACTTTTTAAACTTTACCTTAATTCAACCTAGTTATGAATAGAAGAAAATAAAGAGCTCTGTTCTAAAGGCATACATTCTACTAGAGGGAAGCAACAAAAACAAAGTTAAGTAATACAAAATATATAGAAAATGAATACAAAGTAATTAGGGGGAGGGTACAATTGATGGTAGAAGTATATATACATGCACACAGAAATCTAGGAAGGAAGAAAATTATTAAGCATCCACAATATGATAGGCATTATGGTAAGCACTCTAAAAATATTATTTGATTTGATTCTCACAACAACCCTGGAAGGTAGGTGGTATTATTACCCCCATTTTTCAGTTGAGGAAACTGAGGCAGACAGAGCTTAAATCACTTTCCCAGGGTTACACAATTAGTAAATATCTGAGACCAAATTTGAACTCTGGTCTTCCTCACTCCAGGCCCAATGCTCTATCCATTGCACAACCTAGCAGCTTCTATATAATGTTTCATTGTTGTTATTATGTGATTTGCCCCTAATTGAATAATCATATAGTAGTAGCCTCCTCTGTTAATTCCAAGTCTAATATCCTGTCTATTCTATCACCTAGCCTATGATGAAAAATAGAACTGCTTAATCTTGAATGTATCCAAAGAATCAGGAAACTTAAAGTGCTATTCACTGTATAAAAATCCACCAGTCTAATTATTAAAACAAACAGAAATAATAGAAAGAAATTAAGAGAGACAAACAATATTGTGAATTAATACCATCTAAAAACTGCTTACTTTTATATATAACTGTATTAAGAAAAATAGCAAGTAATATTTAACAAGAAATAGATCCATTCATTTGGCACTTTCCTCTCAAAGTATACAACATACTTTATATATTTGGAACTTTTAATACCTAATTGATTGTCCACTTTTTGAGAGTGATTTAGAAATTGGAGCTAGGGAAACTTTGATTCGAATTCAGTATCTGACACTTACTAGCTTTGAGACTTTGAGTAAAAAAGTTACATTCCATGCAATTTGGGCTATTCTCTAGGGTTTATTTACAAGTTGTAGGTTATGATATATTGGAGGAGTTTTCCCCACACTAAAGTTCCTCATAGTGTCAAAATCTCAGATCTTTCCCATATTCACATTTAGGCTATGAGGCTGCCTCACAAGAAACTGAATAACCTGAGAAAAAGTATCTGTGAAAGCATCATTCTGTTAAAATGATAATTAAATTTCACAATCTTAGTAATGCAATCTTATAAAATGAAGAATAGTAATCTGTAATCCTCACATCAGACTATGAGGTGGATAGTGAGTTTGAGGAAATGGAAGCAAAGATTGACTAAATGACTTGATAGAAATCACAATTAAACCAACAAGTTCAGTTTCATAAGTTCACTCCACTAGCTAATACCACTTCTCTTTAAAATCTAGGAACAAATAATAAGTTTGGATAAGTATCTTTTACTATTTACTATTGTATATTAGTCCCAGATGGATATAGAAATTCAGTAATAAAAAGTCACATCATTAAGAACTATGTTAAGCAGAAAATTCTCAATCAGCAAGGGATAGAGATTATAAAAGATAAAACAGAAAACAGAAAAGCTTGATTACTTGAAATTGAAAAAATCTGCACAAACACCATCAATACATTTAGAATAAGAATTTTAACTGGCAAATATATTTACCAAAAATGTCTGTGATAAGGGTGTGATATTCAAGATATTTAGGGAATTTACATAAATATATAAGATAAACAGATAGTTCCCAAAAGATAGTCAAAGGATATAATAAAGAGTTAAGAGAATTGCAAACTATTAATTACCATAAAAAGACTGCTCCAAATTGTGACTAATGAAAGAGATGTAAATTAAAACAAATATTAATTTTTGCCCCCAATAAGTTGGTAAAGATAGATCAATAGTAGAAATAATATAGTAGGAAAATATTTACTGCATGTAGTAGTTTTCCCCTAAAAAGGGAGTGAAACTGTTTTTTATTTTTTTATTTTTTGGCTGAGACAATTGGGGTTAAGTTACTTGCCCAGGGTCACACAGCTAGGAAGTTTTAAATATTTGAGGCCAAATTTGAACTCAGAACCTTTGGACTGCAGGGCTAGTGCTCTAGCCATTATACCACTGTGATACTATTCTTAAGATTTAATCTATCCATGGCACTGAAGCTTATATCATTGATCTAACTTCTTGGTTGTCCAAGTCATAAAAAAATGTAGCCAGTGATGAACTGCTGCCCTAATTGTGCCCTAATTGAATCAAAACTGTATCTTCTCTTTGCTAAAAATTTCTCCAATTTGCTATTGAATAAACTTTCTTTTGCAAGATATTATATGGTCTGTGATTGTCTTATTTTATTTCAGTCCTGATCTTAACTACTGGACTTGTCTGAGACAGCATAGAGTTAGAAATAAAATCTCCATATCAATTAAGGAATAACTAAACAAATTGTGATATGTGTTATGAAATATCACACTGTGAGAAACTGAATCTAAAGGATTCAGAAAAACATGGGAAAATAAATAAAATTTTAAAAAATTAAAAAAATAAATAAAAATTTATGTAGAATAAAATAAAAGAAAATAAAGAAAAACAATATACAAAATTACAATAACAATGTAAGTGGAAAGAACAATAAAATGAAGCTTAAGGGTGTAAAATTATTATAAGAAATCTTGAGTCCAAAGATAAGATGATAAAATTTTGCTTTTTTCCTTCATTATAGAAGTGAGATACTATGGGTAAGGAATACTGTCAAGTGTGTCAATATGTTGGTAGGTTTTTTTTTCTTTATTTTAAAATCTTTATTATAAGGGAGACAGGAAAGAATAATTTAGAAACTGAATGTCATTTTAAAACAAAAGGAATCAAAGGTTTTTAAAAGTGAAATTAGCAAAATTTTGAGATTCTCTGAATGCTTTTATCACAATGATTTTCTTCTTAGATTGTTTTCAATTAACATTACCTATTCCTCAAATAAGAGAGATACCATATGTCAAAGTCAAGAATTATTGTTTGTGTAAACCTTTTTATTACTCAGTTTAATGAGAAAAGACTGGTATTTGTAGTCATAGAATCTGGCTGTGTTCTGAGAAGTCATGTGATTTTAGACAAGAGTCTAAATAAGACTCTTGCCTAAAGACTATTTAATCCAATCAGTTCCTGTAGAAGAATTGTTGCTAGAGCATTATTAATTCATAACAAATCATAAATGTTCAACCTTCACTTGAACATTTCTAGTGAGAAGGAGATTTCCAAGGTAACCAATTTCAGTTTTGGACAGCTATAACTTTTAGTACAATTTCCCCACCTCATCTCCCCCTACCTTTTTTTGAAACTAAATCAACTTTTCTAGAACTTTTATGCATTATTATCTTCTGAGGCTAACCAGAACATTTAAATGAAGGAGACTGCAGCTGGCATGTATGGGCTCTTGAGAACTAATCACTAAATTTCCAAAATGAGCAAATGCTAAAAATTAGGGCTTGAATTATTATTTTGTTGATTGTTTAGACTTAAGAAAACAATGGAGAAAATGTGAAAAATGCAAATTAAACTTTAAATGTGTTGTGAGTGATTTTTTTTTTTCCAGGAGCCAATTGTTAAACATTTACCTGAACATTTAATTCCCTTCTATATGGCCTTTCAAATATTTAGGACCATAAGAGCATAGATTTAGAGTCAAAACCTTAGATATCATATCATCTTATTCCCTCACTTTAAGGTTGGGGAAACTGAAGCTTAAAAGGTTAAAGACTTGCTAGGGAGGTCACACAGATAATAAGCAGTAGAACCAGGATGAAGATCATTCTCTGAATCCAAATCCATTACTCTTAAAGGTTCACTATAATTCATTGATGACTTCCTCTCTCTCCATTTCCACCCTCATCACTAGGGTTATATGCATTCCCCACTTCATTGATGCTGTGGAGTTAAGACAGGAAAGCTGAAAATCATGAACAGGAACGGAGTAGTAATTTGACCAATGTATTGCAGTTCTGATTTTCTTCAACTGAGCTAAAACCTACACCCTAACCAGTAATTAGCAATTACTTCAAAAAAATATAAAAAATTGCTCCTCAGCTGTATAATTTGAGGTTTTATTCCTATATTTTTTCATTATTTCCCCCATCAGTAAGCATTTTCCATGGGTCAGCTTGAAGATTAGTATACTTCAACAAGCCTCAGTTTCCTCAGTTGTAAAATGGAAATTCAAATAATTTTGTCCCCTTTTAGTTGTAGGGAAAAGATGAAATACTGTATATGTAAGCACTTTATGGCCATAAAGTGCCATGTAAATGTGAGTGACTATTTCTATCTTTATTATGATGAGTGGTTTAAATAAAAGACTTTAAAGTTATATTCAAATACTATTATTCACATTTAAAACTCCCACTAATCATAGGAGTGACTAACTGATGAGATACTTTCACTAGTCACTATAGTTCAGTAGTCTATGATAAAAGCCCACATTAATTAGCTTTAGTGTGCTGAAATATATTCCTGTTAGGCAGAAAGGAATGATTTAGGAGACTAAAAGCTCACTGAACGTGATGGAAATGAAGTAATAACTCATGATCTCTCAATTAAAAGATATATAATCTTTGGATAATGAAAGAAAAATTAATAAACAAGTAGAAGGACAGTTTTGACGTAAAACAAAAAGTCATTCAATTCTGTGACTTATAAGAAGAACAACAAAGTTAAGAATTTGCCTACCTAGCTCCAGGTGGACAATTAAAGTGAAATTTTCTACTCCACCAACAATATGATGGCTCATTCTTACATTTTCTGCTTCTCCTTATTGATATCAAAGAAGCTCTTGAATAAGTGGGATGTTTCATTGCCATCCTTGCCAGGTTTTAAGGGTTCTACTTAGGTTGATATGTCATAGAACTTTCTGTTCCAAATTTTTCCCTCCTTCCCCCATCTCCTCCCCAACCTGCCTCCCCTAGATGGCAGGTTGTCCAATACATGTTAGATATGTTAAAATATATGATAAATCCAATATAGATATACATATTTATACAGTTGTCTTACCGCACAAGAAAAATTGGATATAGAAAGAAAAAAAAACACCTGAGAAGGAAAACAAAATGCAGACATCTAGTCTAAGCCACATGCCAAAATAAAATCCCCACTATAACTTGCCCAGCAAGTGGTCATCACACTTTTACTCCCAATGCTCTAAGTAAGAAGAAACCACTGCTTTTCCAGATAGTCCCTTTTGGGATCTTTCAGAAATGTTTCTTGACATCAACTTAAATCACCAGTTTCTGCCTATTATTCCTACTTCTGATCTCTGGGAATAAACAGAATCAATCTCATCTTTGTTCTATATGACAACCTTTTAGATATTTGTTGTCAGCTCTCATAATTTCCCCCTGTCTATGTATCACCTGTTTTTCTACATTCCCAGTATCTTCCATTTATCCTCTTATGACATCCTGGTTACTTTCCCTTGGACATTCTCCATAGGAGATATATCATTTGACTCACCAAGTGCTTTTCCCTTGTTGGGACATTCAACCCTAGGGGAGCACTAGGAGTCTGGAAGATTATAGGTTTTTAAGGGAGGTGAGCTTCAACAGAGTACTTCATTGCCTGACTCTCTAGCATTTCTAATTTTTTACTCCTTACTGGGGGGACACTAACCAGTATTACTATAATTCTGTTTTTTGGTTATTTATTTGTTGAATTAAAGCTTTTTATTTACAAAACATATGCATGGGTAATTTTTCAACATTGACCCTTGCAAAACTTTCTGTTCCAAATTTTTGCCTCCTTCCCCCATCTCCTCCCCTAGATGGCAGGTTGTCCAATACGTGTTAGATATGTTAAAATATATGATAAATCCAATATAGGTATACATATTTACACAGTTCTCTTGCTGCACAAGAAAAATTGGATATAGAAAGAAAAAAAAACCTGAGAAGGAAAACAAAATGCAAGCAAATATCAACAGAGAATGTGAAAATGTTATGTTGTGGTCCACACTCAGATCCCACAGGCCACTCTCTGGATGTATATGGCTTTCTTCATCACTGAACAATTGGAACTAATTTGAAACATCTCATTGTTGAAGAGAACCACGTTCTTCAGAACTGATCATCGTTTAGTCTTGTGGTTTGTGTGTAATGATTTCCTGGTTCTGCTCATTTCACTTAGCATCAGTTCATGCAAGTCTCTCCAGATCTCTCTGAAATCGTCCCGCTGGTCGTTTCTTACAGAACAATAATATTCCATAACATTCATATACTATAATTTATTCAGCCACTCTCCAATTGATGGGCATCCACTCAGTTTCCATTTCTAGACACTACAAAAAGGGCCGCCACAAACATTCTTGCACATGTGGGGCCCTTTCCTTTCTTTGAGACATAAGCCCAATACATTATTACTATAATTCTGGCAGACTGTGGAGATTGCTATAAAAGTGGGGATCCCCAGGGAAGAAGAGTGTTGTCTTGATTGCTTATGAATGTGAGTTGTTAACATTTTTGGTCAGATCATATAATACTTAAAACTTTTTTTTTATTAATGTATCCATTACATCCACAGTTCTCCCTTGTGCACTCCCCATTCCTCGAATAGAGTTCATCTGTACTTATTAAAGCACTTCTCCTTTCCTTCAAGGGCCAATTCTGGTGACACTTTCTCTGGGAAGTGCTCTGTGATATTCAAAGCTTTTCATGATTTGCCTTGTGTAAAATTTCTCACAGCACTTTGTCTCAAACTTTCTTTTGCCCTTAAAACATTATTCTGCCTTGTAACATTATTATTTGCATGCTTGCCATTTTTCCCATATTCTTTAAATTACTGAACAGTTGTGCTTATTTTACATTCTATCAAGGTTATGCTTAAGATTCTGCAAGATAGACTTCAGCACTACGTAAACTGAAAATTACCAGAGGAGCAAGCTTGTTTTTGAATAGGAATATGAACTGTTTTTTTTTTTTTTCAGTAGCAAGGAAAGTTGGACTATAAGGAAAATTGAGCATCAATGCCTTTGAATTTTGGCATGGGAGATGACTTTTGGGAGTTCCTTGGAAGAGGAAATGGCAAACAACTTGAGTATCTTTACCAAGAAAATCCCAGAAGGGATCACAAAGAGTCAGAACTGATTGAAAAATGATTCAAAAACTGAACAAAATTCACTTGAAGGTCAAATATTGAAATTAAAGCTTAAATTATTTTGGCTACATAAGAAAAGGTTATGACTTCTTGGAAAAGACCCTAATGTTGAGAAAATTGAAGACAAGAAAAGAGGGAGACAGCAAAGGATGGATAGTGCTGTGGAAGCAACAAATATGAGATTGGACAGTTTTTGGAAAATACTGGATGGTAGAAGGGCCTGGAGGACTGATGGGCCATGGGGTTACAAAGAGTCATACTTAATTGTGTGATTGAACAATAACAACATATTTTCTCTCTCCCTCTTTTTAAATTTTTTTCTTTTCAAAATATTGCATAGATAGTTTTTAACATTTACCTTTGCAAAACCTTGTGATCCAAATTTGTTTCTGCCTCTCTTCTTCCCATCCCTTCCCTTAGAGGGCAAGTAATCCTGTATATATATATATATATATATACATATATATATATATATATTAAACATGTACAATCGTTTTGTACATATTTCCACAATTATCACGCTACACAAGAAAAATCAGATCAAAAAGAGAAAAATGAGAGAGAAAACAAAAAGTAAGCAAACTACAACAACAACAGAAAAGTGAAAATACCATGTTGTGATCCTCACTCAGTTCCCACAGTCCTTTCTCTGGGAGCATCTAGCTCTTTTCATCACAAGTCCTTTGGAACTGGTCTGAATCACCACACTGTTGAAGAGAGCCACATCCCTCAAAATTGATCATCATATAATCTTTTTTTTTCTTTTTTTTTTTTGTTGTTGTTGAGGCAATTGGGGTTAAGTGACTTGCTCAGGGTCACACAGCTAGGGAATGTTAAGTGTCTCAGACCAGATTTGAACTCAGGTCCTCCTGACTTCAGGACTGGTGCTCTATCCACTGTGCCACCTAACTGCCCCATCATATAATCTTATTGTTGTTGTGTACAATGATCTCCTGGTTCTGCTCATTTCACTCAGCATCAGTTCATGCAAGTCTCTTCAGGCCTCTCTGAAATCATCCTGCTGGTCGTTTCTTACAGAACAATAATATTCCTTAACATTCATATATCATAATTTATTCAGCCACTCTCCAATTGATAGGCATCCCTTCAGTTTCCAGTTTCTTGCCACTACAAAAAGGGCTGCCACAAACATTCTTGTACATGTGGGTCCCTTTCCTTCCTTTAAGATCTCTTTGGGATATAGGCCAAGGGGAAACACTGCTTGGTCAAAGGGTATGAACAGTTTGATAGGCCTTTGGGCATAGTTCTATATTGCTCTCCAGAATGGTTGGATCAGTTCACAACTCTACCAACAATAGATTAGTGTCCCAGGTTTCCCATATTCCCTCCAACATTCCTCATTATCTTTTCCTGTCATCTTAGCCAATCTGACAGGTGTATAGTGGTCCCTCAGAGTTTTCTTAATTTGCATTTCTCTGATCAATAGTGATTTAGAGCATTTTAATTTCTTCATCTGAAAATTGTCTGTACACATCCTTTGATCATTTATTAATTAGAGAATGGCTTGTATTCTTATAAATTTGAGTCAATTCTCTATATATTTTAGAAATCATGCCTTTAGGAGAACCCTTGAATGTAATTTCCCCCCCCAGTTTTCTGCTTCCTTCTAATCTTATTTGCATTGGTTTTCTTTGAACAAAAACTTTTTAACTTAATATAATCAAAATTATCCATTTTTGCATTTCATAATGTATTCTAGTTCTTCTTTGGCCACAAATTCCTTCTTTCTCCACAGATCTGAGAGGTAAACTATCTTTTGTTCTTCTAATTTACTTATAGTATCACTATTTATGTTTAAATCATGAATCCATTTTGACCTTATCTTGGTATAGGATGTTAGGTGTGTGTCAGTGCTTAATTTCTGCCATACTAATTTCCAATTTTCTCAGAAATTTTTGTCAAATAGTGAAATCTCTTCCCAGAAGCTGGAGTCTTTGTTTATCAAACATTAGATTACTATAATCATTGACTATCAACAACATAGACTGCAAACTCCTTGAGGACAGAATATGTTCTTCAGTTCAATTTTACATAGATTTATTATGTACCCACTAAATCTAAAGCATTGTGTTTGTTGCTGGGCACCCATAGACAAAAATGAAATAGTCCTTACCCTCAAGAGGCAATCTATTGGTATTACCAGATTAACAGGTCATATTAGTGGCTCTATAAGGAAAAGGGGGCAATATCAGAAGCAAGAGGCATTCTGGAATGTTTCCTTGCTATATGATAGGTTTCCTTATTCGGTGTGTTGACTAGACACATGTGTGTTCCTTCTATGTTCTTTCAATAATATATTAATCTGTTAGAATGTGACAGATTTCCTTTTAAAGAAAACTTCTAAGCTAGAAAGGTCCTTAAATTATTCTAGGAAGTTTGAAAAAAGAGACAACAGGGGGCAACTAGGTGGCGCAGTGTATAGAGCACCAGCCCTGAAGTCAGGAGGACCTGAGTTCAAATTTGGTCTCAGACACGTAACAGCTGTGTGACCCTGGGCAAGTCACTTAACCCCAATTGCCTCAGCAAAAAAAAAAAAAAGAGAGACAACATAGTTTTAAAGAGATCCACCTGAGAAGAAAGACTGGAGAGATAAACATCCCCCACCCAATTTTTTACATTTAATTTTTATTTTTTTCCTCAATTACATGTAAGCAAAAAATCTTAATTTTTTTTAAAACTTTGAATTGCAAATTTTCTCCCTCTTTCTATCCTTTACTTTCTCCCACTACTATCTTGAATTTAACATATCAACTTGGAAAGAACTGGTGATGTAGGGGCAACAGACAAAAGGAAAAACTGAAAGAAGAGATGACCTGGGTCAGAGATTTTCTTGATTTCTTTTGCACATGACTTCCCATTTAAATCAAATATTGTTATTACAATTATATTGATATTATTTACTCCTCTCATTTTAACCTGCTTTCTGTATTTTTATTTTATCCCAAATATAAAGAAACTAAGGTTTTCTAAATACATAAAATTTAGATTATTATAGAGAACCAAATCTCTAATTCAATGTGAGTGATTATAATTATAATACTTTTCTATCTGATAGTAATATAATTGACATTTGATATAGCATTATAGTTTGATATGATACTATAATTTGACATAATACTGTAATACTTTACATTTTTATATAAATTACATAAAATAACAAAGTTCCAAGGGTTATTGTATTGTCTTTAGGCTAAAAGAGTTTATTCTTGTAGTTTAATATGGCAGATTCAATTCCAGGCATTAATTTGAGAAAGTAGTATGGGCAGAATTGTTGAGCCCTAAGTTGAGCCCTCTGTTCTATCAAGAAAGAAGGAAGATCAGAAAGGATCAAGCACTTTTTTCAGTGTCACTCACTAGACTTGGATGGAACCTTAAAGGTTACTTAATTTACCTCTGGTGTATGAGATCGGGGTGAGGAGGAGGAGTAATAACTGATGCTTGAATCTAACTTTCATCTGAACTAGTCAAAAGAAGAAAGAACACACATAAACAGATTTGGATACAGAAATACATTTCGTTCAGGGAAACAGGAAGCAAAGGGGATAGGAATAAGAGATAGGTTTGATTAAAAAAAGGGAGTAGTCCTAAGCAATGGGGGCAGTTAGGTGGTTTATTGGACAAAGTTCTGGTTCTAGAGTCAAGAAGACCTAAATTCAAATGTGACTTTTATGTGATCATGGGCAAGTCATTTAACTTCTGTTTGCTTTAATCCACTGGAGAAGAAAATGACAAACAGTTCCCTTATCTTGGCCAAGAAAACTCCACAGACAATATTGGAGTGTTGTTTATTATCCAGGGGGTTATGAAGAGTCAGACACAACTGAACAAAAATAGCAGTCCTAAGCAAAACCAGTTCTACTTAAGGATGTACAAAAATATTTATAGCTGTTCTTTTTATGATGGCAAGGTATTGGAAATTGATAGAGGACCCAACAATTGGGGAATAACTGAAGTTATACTTTGTAAGTGTGATGAAATATTATTATGCTATAAAATGATGAAGGCAATGGTTTCAGAAAAATTCTGGAAAACTTGTATGAACTAATACATGGTGAGATGAGCAGAATCAGGGGAATAGTTTATACATTCACAATAGTATTATAAAGATAAACAACTTTGAAAGATACAGAAACTTTGATCAATGTAAATTTCTCCATGATTCTAGAGAACCCAAGATGAAATATGCTATGTGCATCCTGATATAGAGATAGATCACTTAGAGATTGTAAAATTTGAGAAAGTGATATGGTTAGTGTAAGAATATATTTTGGTTGTATCTACATGTGTATAACAAGCATTTTGTTTTTCTTTATTTCTCAGTGGGAAGAGATAAGAAGGTAGAAAAGGCTAATGTTTGTTGACTAAAAATTTTAATTAAAAATAAAAAAAATACTGAATTTGTTAAGTGTGAAGTCCATTAATGTTAATAATAACAATAACTAGCATTTATGAAGTAAGTTTGTACAAAGCTTTACATTTTACATTTTTATCATTTGATCCCTGCTTTATCATTATTTCTATTTCATAGATGAGGAAATTGAGGCAGACAAGGATTAAATGACTTGCTCAGGATCACATAGCAAATATATTTTGCCTTCTTGACTCCAGATCTAGTACTTTATTCACTGGGCCACTTAACTGCCTGTTGTTTGGCTATACCACTGGTCTCCAAAGTGGATGCTGGAGTCCCCTGGGAAGTTCAAGCACTTGGGAGGTTCTGGCTTGATTCCAAAAGAATTGTACCTTAACCCCAAGGAATATGTGATCAATCAGTTTTAGGCAGGGTCTAATCAATAGCATCAAAAGTGAAAAAAAAGATCAAACAATATAAAGAGTGAGGAAAAAAATTAGAATAAACAATTAGAAGGTCATTGATTGCTTTTGAGAAAGCAATTTTATTAGAAAAGTGATGATGGAAGACATTACAAAGAATTGAGGATTGAATAGGTAGAGAGGCAGTAGATATCAATCTCTTCAGAAGTTTGGCATTGAGAAGGAGGCAATCTAAACTATACTTCTGGGCCAGTAAAATATAAAAATTTTCTATGAAAGTCAGCTTCACAATTCTAAAGCAAAATGAGAACAAACTCTCAAGGGACAGGGACAAAAAAATGAGAGGTAGGATTGGAAGAACAAGTAGAAAAGGAAAAATGTATGTTTATAGATTTTAAGAAGGATCTTTGGTAGTAAAAGTTTTGGGGATCAGTAAAAATTTAATGTGGAGTTTAAGAATATTGCTCTAGGGAATAGCAAGGTCTTGGGAAAGGTATATTTTTAGGATTTTCGCAGAAGAGGTATAGGTGCATGTTCCTAGGGCAAGAAGATGCCATTGGAGAGGAGAATATTAAAAGATCAAAAGAGAGAAGGGATGATTGATGGAGCAAAGTTCAGCAGGAGGCCAAGAATAAATTGAACAGGTTGGATTTGGGCACTCCAGTTGACAGCACTGCCCCTTTTCATAGATCATAGATAAAAGAAGTGAGCCAGCAACCTGAACTTGGCAAAACTGCCAGAAAAACAGTTGGCTTCAAACGGTTTTTTTAAAAAATTTTAATTATTTATTTTATTTGAACCCCAGTGACTTGACTTGTATCCATATACATGGCACTCAGCCCTCTGCCTCTAATTTAGAGGCAGTTTGTGTAATGGTTAGAATGCTACCATTGGTATTAAGGTCTTATTGAAAGCAAAGGTCTAGAAATGGCAGCAGAAAATTACAGCATGTGCTTCTTCTTCCTTCCCAGCCCTGTCAGGGGCAGAATGAATGGAGAAAGAAAGCACTTTCATTAGAACAGTTTGATAATATCATCCTCATGCAGAATTTGGGAGAACTCAAGGAAAAATTCAATGATAGAATTTGCTTAAGATTGGATAATTGAATTGATTCCTAAGGAGGCAAGAAGATTTTACCATTTATTTACACTTAGCCTTGTTCCTAAGAAAATACTTAAAATTCTCTTTTGTTACTATAACCAGTAGGTGGTGGTGGTGGCCAAGGTTGGCAATATAGATGGAAAACAAAAATAAAAGGAGGAACTTCCTTCTCACACCCACTTTTTTTTCACACCCACTTTTGACGTGATGTGTTAGTGATTATTTTCCATCTCCTTCTACCGGCAACCAAGGAGTGTGAGCAGCAAGTCAATCTTCCCTTGGTACACAGTTCTGTTCTTCCCCTCATTCAAAAATTTTTGAATTGTCATTGAAAGGGTAATTGAGAGGAAGGGGCTAAAAGAACTTTGCCTGAGACTCTATACTCTTTCTATATCCTGTCTCTTTACACTTGATAGTATTGGGCAATTGGTCTAGAGTCTAGTAATTAATTTCTTTAAATGTCTAGGAGAATACCATTTGCTGTTTTTATCCATTTGTTTCAGTCATGTCCTACTCTTTGGTGACTTGTTTGGGGTTTTCTTGTCAAAAATACTGAAATGGTTTGCCATTTCATTTTTCAGATGAGGAAAACTAAGGCAAATAGAGTTAAGGGTAGCACAGCTAGCAGGTATCTGAAGTTGAATTTGAACTCAAGTTATCCTGATTCCAGGCTCACTGCTCTATCCACTGCATCACCAGGAATATATTAGAGTTGTTAATTAAATCAAAACCATGAGATTCATTCATCATTATAGCTCAGAACCCCACCTAATTTTAGGCTGAAGTTAAAACCTGTTGCGTTTAGTTACCATATATTAAAAACTATTCAGTAGCTTCTTCAATAGCAAACATGAATTTGCGGCTTTGACTGTCATTATCTTACATGAAACTAACAAAGAATTAGAAATGGTTTAAATAAATAGAAAAACTTGGAGATATGTTTGCCATTTGTAAAGAGGGATAGAAGTCCAACTCATCTTTTTGCCGAGTCAAGGATACAATATGTAAACTACTCTTTGAACTCATCAACTTGGGAAATTTCTATGGCTGACCTTCATTGAGCATTGCCTCAATACTTATTCTCTGAATTTGAAAGTGAATCTTGGAGCTAACTACCTCATTTTAGTGATTTCTGTGTTGATACACATGCCTATAAGAGTTCTTGTCCCAAGAAGAGGAGAAAACAATGTTGCTTCTCTGGGACTAATTTACTCATACTTCAGATTTTACTGATGAGGGAAGTCATTAAATCCATTTTACAAATAAGAGAACTGAAGCTCATGGTGGTGATAGGAATAAGAGAACAGTCTGTGATAAGTCCCTCTATAAACCAGTACTGGTAAGCCTAAAACAGCAACTACTAAAAGATAATGTCTGAAAAAGGGGAAAAAAAAATTTCTCCTTTATTAGGGTTGTCAAAGTCAAATGAAATATATCATAAACTGTACATAAAGGTCCCTGTAGGCTGCATATTGGCTTAGTTTTAAAATGCAGTATTATCTATGACTTATTTTTATTTATTGTTTCACATTTGCATTTTAATTTGGTTCAAGACTTTTTTAGGAGTGTGCTGGACCAAGTGTTTGACGCTTCTGAATTATAGTGTCAGGAAATGATGTAAAGGAGTGTTCAGTGGTGTAAGGGCTTGCCAAGACCTTTTCAGGGTTGCCCATCCACCTCGGTGTCCAACTTGCCACTCAATTCTCACCAGTGGCTCCTTTAAATGGACAGTGACCACAGATGGTTTAGCAGATGGGCTAACCCAGGTTGGAGGTAAACCATGGACTTCAAAACCTCATGGTCATGGTGAATTAGGGAGATATCTACCCCAAACATGTGAAGATTTCCCCCCTCCCCCGCTGGAATGGACCCTTGAGAACAATTTGTTTCAACAGCTGGAAGGCAGCTAAAGCAGATGCTGGAGAGAGCACTTAGAGCTTGTTCAGACTTTGAAGACCCCAAGGTCATCACCAGTCATTTTTATCTTGACTCTGGACTTAAATGACTCTGACAGAGGAAGTGAGGCTGTTGACTTTGGGCAAATTTGCCTCACTTAAATCCAAATCATGCAGAAATTAAGTCATCACCCCATAAGGTCATTGATCCTCTTCAAAAACAAAGGACAAATAACAGCAACATCAGGAAATGAAGTTAATTCTGTTTCAGGAAGGTATTCCTAGTCTTTTTCTTTTCAGGGGACAGGGTTTTTTCAGTGTTTTCTCACTATTTCTTGGAGAGTTGCTTTCCAAGTCCATAAAGTTTTTGCCAGCAGACTGATGGTATGGGGAGGGCTTCCATCTTCATTATCTTAGCTGCTGGGACTTCCTTAGGACTGGAGAATGGATCAAAGTGACAAAAATGAAGTTGTTTTTCACTCTTATTTGGGAATCCCTTCAAGCTGCAAGGAAAGGACTTTGAAGTGTGAGTGACAAAAAAAAAAGAAAAGAAAAGAAAGAATTGGAAATTCTTTACTGAGAAATCTTGATCTATTGATTGGGGAGCTCTGTCACAGAAGATGCTTCATTACTAAAATTGACCCCAAACTGGGAGGAGGTGGGGCAATGAGGAGGTGGCACGATTTCTACAAAGAGTGAGTGGACAATTAATTGTGGAGACTTGAAATGGGCACAGACTGTAGGTGGGGTGGTAGGTGAGAAATAATTCCTAAGGTGACAGGAGGCAAAAAAGGAGGAGCTCTGTCTATCTAGGTGTTTATCCTTGGAAGCTGAATGATAAATCTGGTCTGACATTGCTATTGAGCTAACTGTTTGAAATTTACAGGGACAACAAAATACAGTGATAGTAGAAACTAAACAAAATCCTCTTTAAAGGAAATTAAACAAGTTTTAAAAAGAAGAAAAAATAAAATGATAGATGAGTTATTAAAGGGAATAGACATGGGCATATTACCTTGATCTCCAGTCCAAAACCCTCCCAGCCTCTTGGCCATTTTATTCTCTTCCAACATACAAATTACTTTAACATTTCTAAGGGACACAGATGTATCTTAAATTGATAAGTGGAGTGTCAAGTATCACTTCCAGTAACAGGAAAAGAATCTACCATCCTTAATTTTTAACATTTAATTGATTTCAATGGAGGGATAGCCAAATGCATATTATTTCTTAATTTGACACTTTCCATTTAAAGGGTCTTATTTTATGTGTCAGAGTAGCAGGTGTGAAATTAGTTATTGAGATGGGTGACTATTCCACATTCTTTTTGACCTTATGGCAGGGGGGAATTTAATTGCAACCTCATAAAAAGATAGGAATTTTGACCACTGGGGATGATGATTACATGGTCATTGACAATGTGAACTAGAAAGACTTTTAATTATAATGAATCAAAAAGAAATGTTCAAGGTTGGAAGGGAGGCTCTTGGTCAGAGATAATGACAGGTACTTAATGCAAATGGTTATCAACACTGTCAGAATGAAGGAATCAGAGTTTCTCTGGGCCAGTTTAGGATTCAGCAAGAAGGGAAAATTGTTAGAGGAACAAAAATAGCTATCACAGCTAAAGTATCACTTGTCTATTTATTATCAAACCCTCACTACCACCCCCCATTGCAATTTTTCCTTATCCCTTCTCCACACTTGGTGATAGGAATAGTGTTTTAACTGTTTTCTCTTTCTGATTTCTTCAGAGTATTATCACATACAATTTCTTTAAATGCCACAGGAAAATAAGGGGTAGATGAGAGCAGTCCATGCTAAGTCCATCTATAAACTAGTATGGGTAAACCCAAACCATTTATTTGTAGTCAACTAAGAAAATGAATGAATGAAAAGACATTTATTAAGGGTTGAGTATGTGAGAAGGACTATGCTAAGTGCTAGGGATGCAAATATAAAAATCAAAATGATCCCTTCCCTCAAGGGACTTACATTCTGTTGGAGGAGACCAAACACATTGTCTTAGCCTTTATTAAGCTCTATTGCCATTCACTCTTTCTTTCTTTTTTTCCCCTCTCTTTCTTTTTGTTAAATTAAATGCAAAATAAGAAAAAAAAAAGAATAGAAAAAGACAGAAAAAAATAAAATAAAACAAAACATTATCATGTGTCCAGCAGAACATCAGGGGAGATTCAAAATATATAACAATAAATTTCCATTTCAAGAAAAAAATATATAATAATAGAAGAGATTATTTTCACGACTATCCATCTTTGCTTCCCTGTAGATTATTCTTGTGTTCTCTGCTGGGTACTTTAAAAATCTTTTTTTCCCCCTTTCATCCCACCTACCTCCTGAAAGCAGACTATAGTTAAACAAGTATATATGTATATATATATATATATATATATATATATATAT